>JANFAE010000534.1:0-64327 GCA_024613145.1 Pisolithus marmoratus | reverse complement strand
ATGCATTTTCTTACATGGCACTGCAAGCATTTCACAATTTTTTCTTGAGAAACATGCTGACACATTTGAGAAGAGATACTCTTTTTTGACACATGTTTTCAAAGAGAAAAGGCAATAATAACACTTTGTTTTCTTTGCATGATTTACTAAAAAACATTGATTGATGCTAATACCCATTAGTAAAGAACCTAATGGGCATTACCATTAATTCATGTTTATTGGCAGAAAAGACAAAGACAACATTATATTATATTCACCTTTTTTGTTTGAAAACAGCTGAAATAAAAGAGTATCTCTTTTTTTCAATTTTTCAGCATTTTTGGGATGAAAAATTGAAATGCTTGCAGTGTGGGAGATGTCTAGATGGACATGCTTTCTTACATGGGAAATGGCCAAGTCCTTTGAGTGGATTCTTGCCTTGAGTGTTCACAGGAGCGCTCTCTGGAATTGCTGTGACACCAACATTATTGCCAGACAAAGGAACACAGGTGCTGTGCCTCCCGTGCTTTTCCTGGGCTTCAATGTGGTCTTTGCCATGAGTGCGAAACCGGATACAGTGGAGAATTGAGCTTTTACGGGTTACCTTACTTGGCAAGGTTTCTCGAACGTCAGACAATTCCTTTTATGGTGCACTGTTGCCGCTGTAAGGATATGTGCTTACAACTCCTAAGCACCACTACCCCAACATGCATCCAAGATGGTTGCACCATGCACACTACCATTTTAATGTGGAGTATACGAGCAGGATTTCTCTTTCCGGTAAAGCATGTGATTTACATATTACAGCCTTGGTACCAAGGTTTTTTCTGTATCAACTACTGGGAAGAAGAAATTGCGCAACCGGCAGCAGTGAAGTGATCAAGAAAAGTACATAAGAGTGGTCATGTTGTTGTGAAGTGGCTTGAAGTTGCGCTTGTAGGCCTCAAGAGCACTTTCGGCTCCCGTATTGTCTGTATGCATTGCCATATCAGAAAGATTGATCCCACCCTGAGGATCATAATGATTCTTCGCCCGATGCAGACAATATCTGCATCTGGTGAAGTGTCGGTTTATGTTCTAGTACATGACAATCGACTCACAGTAAACAGGTGCCAGAATTGATACAGAGCGAGTTGACCTTGCATAGACATGACATAAAGCAAAGGCCAGCGATTGGAGGCCGTTGGCTCTGAAATATACTGTCAGCACGAAGCGAAGACGTGATGCATAGGTCCTACCGGAAGTTGTTGTCATCATAAAATACGTTGTAATGTGCAGGTCGGCTAGTCCCTAACAGGCCGCCATGGCTAAGCAAATACCAGTCAAATTCCACCGGGTGAGCTACAACTTGATTGACGACCGTTCCAGCAGGGCAATTTCCACTTCAGTCAGCATCCCCAGGGTTCATCGTGAAGAAGCAGACATGATGGCGTTTGGCTATGACAAATATCGTGATTTTTGGACTGATATTAAGTCTCTTGCATGCCTCTGGAAAAAGATTTTACTCGGGAGACTGCACTGCCACATCACAACAGCATACCTTGCAGAGCTTTCAGTTCTGTTAACAAGAGTCAACAGTTGAAAGGTCCCGTGAGCCAGAGCCGACCCACCGAAATCCAGCACTTCTTGGAACTGTCCCTCGGAGACACCGCCTACGGGACATCGTTAGAAGATGCTAAAGCACTAGTCAAACAACGTACCCCCGAAAAAGATCAATCGCATAGGAGCGATGTTGCTCGTTTTCTTCTCGAAATTTCATCGGTATTTCATGTACATATCCGATGTGCTGCGAACATCATAAGAGAAACGAACACATAAGAAGGTCATTTACTTGAGCCATTTCTCCGAGGTCTTCTATGATCTCTTTCTGGGACGTCTGCACACGACATGTAGCAATGTACTTCGCGGTATCGGAGTCTACGTTCCCGACCAATGCGGTGAACAAGGGGCAACCCTCAGATCCCAGGGGCTGGGTGGATGACATCAGGCCCTAGCGGAAATAAGGGTCCATCCTCAGCCGCATGGGACAATGAAGGAGCATAGCATAGATCATACCCATCACGATCGTCGGATTCTGCGGGTCCGTCAGGATGCTGACCGACTGTGGATCAGGAATGGTATTGATACCACCCAGCTTAACATTGATCCTACACTTCGTGAGGACTTCCCGGGGCATCACATGAGTACATAATATTATGTAATGCCACAGTGACTACCTTGCTTGGGCATTCGCTCTGAATCAGTCAGCAAGGCAAGAGACAATTTCTATATTTTATTTATATACTGCAACAAGTAGACTACTACTAAGACGCGGTGCCCAAAGGCCTGTAGAGTAAATTGTATATTATGTACTACCAAATGGTAATGTGAAGTGATACAGTATAGTTTATAGTTGACACTATGTGAAGAGTGTATGCGGGTATTGTTAAATGGTAAGAGAATACTGTATGATAAAATGAAAATGTACACGAATCTAAAGGAATGGCATTACTCTGAGACTGAAGGCGCCTGAAAAATGGTTTGGCTTGGGTTGGTTCTCTTCGACTTCTTGAAGGTGTCTGTGTCCTTAAGGAATTCGATTAAAGCTTCGATTCCTTTCTCTGTTCCTAGTGTCATCGCAAAGAGTTGTTTTAGAGCATCTTTTGTTTCTTTATATAGAACACAACGCCAAAAAACTAGTGCATGGAGAATAGAAACATGACTGTATGTATTATTGCTGAGAGGTTCAAAGCAAGTGCAGATGAAGCAAAGAGGATAAGAAAGTGCAACAGGAAGCAAAAGGGAAGACAGAACAGAGGAAAAAAGAGTACTATCACATACCACTGTTCGCAGTCACCATGCCAGGAATGTACAGGGGAAGGGAGTGGAAGGTATAGAGCATGTCTAATCGAATAACTAAAGTTTACTGTCAGAATATTCTATAATTGGCAAAAATCAGGATGCATGCCATGCCATCATACTTAATTGTCAGTGAGATAATAGCTGAGATTTTTGTGGGTACATATATAGGCCTGAAATCTATGTACGTCTATTATCCACAATTGGTAAGTCTCGATGTGATTCCATTAATTACAGTAACCTAATCAATCATCTTTGGTGTAGAATATGTCCACCTGAAGGTCTTCATCAGAGGGAAGAGGATTGTTCACTGGGAAATCTTGAGGGACAAGAGTGCCGATTGCCATGATCAAGTCTGCAGTAAGGAAAACCCTGATGGGTTTGTTGCGGATGGGTTTGTGGCAAAGCGGGCAAGAGTATCGAGTGCTAAAAATATGACCTTTGTCAAACAATTCTCTGCATTTGTCTGCAGTAAATGGGGCTGATTTCAGGCGAAGGGGAATTGATGGTTGCCAGCTGATTTGCTTCTCAAGTAGGGTGTGGAACCATATCTTCAAGCAGTCGTAACAAAATGAGTGCCCGCATTCAACTATACTGCAGTTGTAGGTTAGCAGGGAGTCAGAAACCAAGTCGTGCAGAGGGACTCATGTGAAGGGCTGTTCCATGCCGCACTGGCAGATGATGCACTTAGTTATGTAGGCTTGGGATGTTGCAAACTACACAAGGGCACTGTAAACGTGCCACAAGTTGAAAGTACGATACAAATGTACTGCACTAATATTGTTCTGGAGATTGGAACATCTGTCTTCAGCAAGTGTTCGAGTTTTCTCGGCCTGGCACACTCGTTGCCTCAACTGCCTCGTTTCCTGATGATGTAGTTTGTGAGTGGATGACCCAACACCTAACAAATCACTTACTGAGTGCCACAGTTTCATATCTTTCTCCACAACGTCCATAACCTTCGTGATCTTGGTCAATAATTCCTCTGTTGTTGAGGAGCGGGTACGGCATGGATGAGGTGTACTGGTGGGGTTATGGGACCAAGCAGATACATGCAGAGAGCATCTGAGAGGGGTCTGGCAGCGGGAGGGTGCCATCGGAACAGGGCGATTGTGAAAGACAGAGAGTATCAGTGAGGGAATCCAGATGTCGGATCTGGCTACTGAACCTGCAAGTTGGCAAAATACTTATACTTCTGGGCGACAAAGGACATACCCATGATTCTGCAGTAGTGATCAGTCAATGCATCTTCATAGTCCATTTTTCGAAGCCCCAATAGCTGCCGGGAAAGCATGGTGGTCTTTGTCCTCTCTGTGAAAGATGTCATATATATTTATTTCTTCGAAATGTAACTTATTTGCAGAAATGTGGAGCGCGAGGCTGAACTTCTGGGTGACAAAGGACATACCATGATTCTGCAGTAGTGACAGTAGTGATCAGTCCATGTCTTCATAGTCCATTTTTCGAAGCCCCAATAGTTGCCAGGGAAGCATGGCGGTCTTTGTCCTCTTTGTGAAAGACATCATATATATTTATTTCTAAATGTGACTTATTTGCAGAAAACATGGAGCACAAGGCCAAAGGTTATGCCAATAGATGGCCAGTCAGCTAATCATTTGGATGAATATCAATTTTAGCTGTGATGCTGTCAAGTCTTTGTCACCTGGGTGAAAGTATGTCATAGATACCAATAGGAGGAAACACAGAGTGCCTCGAGGTGAGCGATGATAGGGTAGCCAAGATCAACCTTTGTCTAATGTCGATCTGCGGGTTGCTGCAGTACCTAAGTTGTCCCATCATCGATCATCACCAATATAGGCACGTGGGCCGTCTTATTGGCCAATTTCTCCAACAATCTCAAGTAGTTCATGCTCTGTAGGATCTCTGTTCTCGGCTGCCTTTATACCGTTGGTTATCAGTCACTGTCACCCTTGATCCCATCACAGCACGTGTGGTGCAATGCCATACTACATCCTTTGTTGATTGTCTTTCAACTCTGCCTTTTGTATCTAGAATATTTAGAGGCAGCCCATCCGTCTCAAGGACCATACCAGTTTGGACGGTTCATACTCGCCAGCATCTCTTCCTCCCTCTCACACAATTTCTCTGACCTTCAATGGACTCCCAATTTACTTCTGATACTGATGTCATTTTGAACCTCAGTGGGTAAGCGTATATGAAAGCTTGAGGAAATGTGCACGGCTCACCCAAGCATACACAGCATAAATATCCTTTATGCAACTGAGCACATGTTCATCACTGTGTTGTGGGCTTCCACTGCTGTTCCTGTCTCCGAGCCAGGCTCGGCATCCATTCTCCTCTTAGCTCCACAGGAAATCGGGGAATCTCATAAGCATCCGGTTTGTATTCTACAACATTCATTACTTATGGCTCCCAATAGCATGGTTTCTCATTAAGTCCCCTTTTGTCAGCCTTAGCCGTTCTCTACACCCAAATGAAGTTGAGCGTGCACGAGGTGCTCTTCTGCTTGGATGGGATGACAATGTAGGTTAATCACGTCGAACATTAGATTAAACTGACAGCCGGTTATTAGAACAACACTGTCACATTCTCTGTCGAATATCAAGCCTTCCAGATTTCCTTCACCAACTCAGTGATGTATTGGTGCTTCAAATACATGGCGAATTGCCACTCGTACCATGTTCGATCCACCAAGTATGCTTTTGACAAAAAAATGTTATTTGATGATTTCTTGCAGTGCAAGATCCCTGGCCAAGTCCCTGTTGGCATGCCTGGCCCTAGGTACGAGTGTTTTTTCATGTGGATTCTTATTGCCCTCATGCTGATATTTCGCCTACCACATTAACAGAGCCAAGGCAGTGGCTGTCACAGACCACCAGTTGTAACAGACCCACGGTGTCATCAGCCACCTGTTCATTTCATTCTCATACTGATACCCACTGTAATTTTTTGATCTAAAGAATGATAATTGACATGATTCTGAATGACTACATTCCGTGAGAGGACTTCAGTACTTAATAAAGTTGTGGCTGCACATTTCTGGTACTAAGTACATAATTACAGTAATAAAAATAATTATTCAGTTGGTCACCGACATGAGCTGATCTCGTCTCCACCTTCATGGTGCCTGCGGTTTAAGCAATGCTGCACATGCGAAGTTTATCAATGCATCAAATCGTTGGACCCAGATTCATCAATGCAGGTGCCCATGCTTGGCTGTCTACTCCCGGCATCAACCATTCATCAACACCGATGAGATGATAAGATATGGAAAGCAGCTAGACAGACAGAACAGATGGAACTAGAAGTGCTAGTAGCTAATTCTAGCTCTGAGATGGAAATTGAAGATTCTGTCGTCTCGTCTCAGGCTATCCGTGGTGAGGCTGGGAATCAGCAGGTGGCAGTAAGTGAACTGGGTGAGTCTCGACATCATGCTGACCTACAGTTTTGCTACAGTTTCATGTGTGCACTTATGCAAACTTCAGTGTCTGCCACCAATGCTCCTGACCCCAGGCTCTCACAGCAGATAGAGCCTTCCTCTGGCCACCTGCATAGTAAGTGAATACAATATTCCTTCTGTCTCCTGGCACAAGGCTCAGACTGTTTGCCAGCTCCTTCGGAATATCTGACTCACTATCGCAATCTCTTTGATTCAGCTATGTATATCTTGCCTGCCATCAGGTCGGCAGGTCTCGTATTCTTTCCAGTACCTTCCGATGTGCATGAGGATACCCCACCTGAAGTTGACCCTGCCACTTCACACCATTTTGTCATTCACCAGCAGCTAGTGCAGAAACTGCTGGATCTTGTGAATGCTGTCCCGAATGATGTGCATAAAAACATACAGATGGAAAAGGATAAATTTGCCACTGAAATCTGCGAGCATCAAGCTTATCTCGACCGAATAGTGAGGTACAAATGGCTCCGTCAAAGTGACAAGAAAAGGCATGATTCAGGAGCCCGTGAGTTTCCAATTATCGTTAAATCAGGTACATGCACATTCCTATAGACTGAGATGTATAATGACCACTGTTTCAAATCAGATGACCTGTACTCAGTCGTTGATCTACTGGCTCACATTGCCATTCCCCCATTATTGAGTATTCTCGCAGCAAGTGCCCTACACATACTTTCCAGGCTATCAAGACAGAATGCGAACTTTCTCCTTGTCATCTTTCATGCGTCCACTTACGTTACTGCATCGAAAACGTCTATCTGGTTGGCATTATTCCAGGCCCACAAGAACCTTCTCTTGACCATGTCAACAATATTCTTTTGCCTCTTGTCGATGACTTGCTTAAGGCTTGGTCACCCAGCCTACAACTAACTCGCACAGCCCTCCACCCACTGGGGTGCCTTGTGTGCTGCACAGTCATACCGCTCATTTGTGACCTGCCAGCAGCACACAAGACTGCAGGATTTGCCAGTCTTGGCTCGCATTCAGGCAAGTATTGTGCATTTTGCCTGCAGGATTGGTTCAGACCCAGCCAATGTCAATGTTTCATCTTGGTGGCATCATACCTGGCAAGAGCATATTGCGATTGCTATGATGTGGAAGAGTGCAGCCACAGAGGGCATCTGACAGCGAATCTACACTCAGTTTGGCGTCAGGTGGACAGAGCTGCTGCATCTGCCTTATTGGGATCCAACTCGGTTTGTGGTCGTCGATTGCATGCACAACTTCTTTGTTGGCGATCTTCAACATCACTGCCACAATGTCTTGGGCCTTGACACTAATGCCAAACCTGAAGAAAAATCACATGTGCAACTCCACACACCTGAGCAGCAACAAGAAGAACTGGATGCTGCCATTGCTGCCATCAAGGCTGGTTCAATGACAGCGCTCACTCGTCTGAGAAGAGGCTATGTTGTTGCACTTGCAAATTCCAACAATGTCATGCCTCCAATCCCTGTTAGCAACGATCTGTTAGTTCGGCAAACCAAAAGAGGTCCAGTCATTGGTAAGATGGCATATGCGCAAGCATTGATCGACTGGGTAAGCGGTGCAGTGATTACATCCTTTTATTTCATACATCTCATCCTCACTCAGTATAAAAGGAGCAAACTGGAAGTGAGGCATCCACTGCCATTCCCTCATCCCACTGTGGATCTATCCACCGCATGGGAAAGTGCCCCGACGACCATAGTACTGAACCGAACTCTGCTCGCAGAGGTCTGGTTGGATATGTCCAAGACAATGCTTCCATCATGGATGACGCATGCCCCCTGAAACTTTGGAAGTCAATCCCACAGAAAACTAAGGCTGACCAATGGCAGACTGTTTGCCTTGTCAATTTAGTGATCTCGTTGTGCCAGGTCTGGGGGACTGGGGGCACCAGTGAGAAAGACCAAATCCTTCTTCGCAACTATCTGTCGCTTGTGATAGCTGTCCACTGGGCGACAATGCGTTCAACATCTGAGCAGCATGCAAGTATAGTTGAACAATTTATGGCATACTATGTTCAGAGTACAATGGAAAATTTTGGTCCCCAAGCTCTAGTGTTCAACAACCATGCATCCCTCCACGTGCCGGAATGCTTGCGTGCATTTGGACCAGCACATGGATGGTGGACATTTCCATTCAAACGCTACATCGGTATGCTGGAACGTTACAATACAAACTCCAAACTAGGTTCATAAAAATTCTATGCTTTGTCGAGGAGATGCTGATTGGCACTGGTTCGCTCCACAGGGGAAATGGAATTTACCATATTGAAGGCATTTTGTTGAGGAAGCAACTTGAAGGCACTTCTGAGACAAGGCAGCCTTCCAGACACATTTCGAGGAATCCAGGGAGCGTTTTCTCAATACATGAAGTCACCACTCACAGGTACAGCAGGAGACAGTCTTGAGGCTCCGGTGCACACGTCTGGTGACAATAGTGATATGCCAGAGATCATGGAAAAGCATGATAAACTTACTGAGCTTTCCATGGATGAATACAAATCCCTGCTCAAATGTCTCAATGAAGGAAGGCATCCTCAGCCTTATATCTCCTACAAAGATGATTCATGCCCATTTTCACATGTTATCGAACCGCGTGTACAGGACCGGCAGACAGTCAAGCTTAAAGGGGTATCATATACATGTGTGTCGAGCCATGTTGGCAACAGTCAGATATTGTTTACTGTTGGAGGGGAAACCTTCAAATGGGCTGGTGAAATCCAATGCATCTTCACGCACCAATGGGCAGGTCCAACACCCATGAACATGGTGATCATGGAATTCTTCTTTGTTTTATGCCAGCTCCGATCAGCAAGCCACATATGACCCCTACCGACAGTTTCATCTTCTTTCAACTCGCCTCTGCCATGATGACTACCTGGATGGGGAGCAAGTCATAAGGGGCCACAACATCATAAGTCATTTTGCAGGTTGCCCATACGAGAGCCTGGAACTTCAGGGAAAGTTCCTTGTTGTGCTGTCATTGAACAGAGTGCATACTATTACATCCATAGCTTGTGGGCTTGCCAATAATCGGACAAGTGTAGAATTGATTCCATCCGACACATATTTTCTTTATCTGCAGGGTTACACTTCGTTCCAGACAGCTCAGACTGGCCTGAGTAGTAGTGCCCCTTGGATGTAGTCTTTCAGGATCCATTAATACCATCATTCTGTTTCTGAATCACAATGAACAATCATGAGATTTTAAAAATTATGCAGAGGTATTTAAGATGGCACTCGTTTGTGAAGACCGAAGGAGAAATCATAAGGCAGAATGACATAACCTAACCCTGACCATGCACTACACTGAACCCATGCCATCAGCCCATCCGAGGAAAAGACGACTGAGTCATGCACTCAGCAGGGCTTGGGTGTGCAGCTGATGGAATATGGTTCAATAATTATTTAAAACCATGCCAGAGCAAAGCGAACCAGCTACCGAGTTGGCTGCACTGCAAGCGCACTGCAGAGAAGCCCTAACCACGAGTTGGAAGATAGTACTGTATAATTTGTGCTCACAGTGAACAGAAGACGAGATGTCCTGGATATGATGCAGCCAGACAGAATGGCAGACAGAATTTGAGATCTAGTTCATAATTTAGTGCCACTTACTGCAGGAAAAAAACATGATGTCATGAGCTTACCTTGGGCCAGAAAAGACCTGCTTGCAATGTGGAAATAAAGCGTTGAAATGGGAGTGCCATATCTTGTGAGGAACTTCATCAGTGTGAGACAAGGAAGGCCTCTTATTATGTGCTTAAAATGCGAAGTACTCAGTCTGTTGGCAGAGCAAACACACCGCCACTAAGTTTTCACAAAGGCACTGTGACTTTCAATGGCTCATCACAGCTGTTATTTGAGAAAATTATTGCACCTCGAAGAATCCATTTAATTGCAGTGTGAATTTCTCATGCTCTTTCTGGCACAGGACTGCTAAGCCATCAAGCTGTTGTCATATTCTCTCTACAGTTTTGATTTCTCACATCATTGCTCAAATTTTATGTCCATGGCAAATGTCTGGCTTGATTTAGAAACCATTCCCCAGGGCCTTTGCCCACTGTGACTGGCCCTTCCACATCAGGCCAAATCCTCACATGCACTTAGTACTACACTTTTGGTACTAATCCCTCAGTAGTTGAGTCATTACTGAGGGTAAGCCTACACATACTTCATATTAGACTACTTACTGATACCTTGTAGCTGCCTACAGGTACATCAATATATACAGTAGTTGAGTCATTACTGAGGGTGCCTACAGCCCTTTTCTACAATATCCACTCATCTATAGCTGACAGGGGGAGCCCACACAGCTTTGTGATGGAGTTACGAAGGGCTTGAGAGTCACCAGGGACAGGCTGGTGGCGCTGAGGGGAAAACCCTGTCTTGGAAGGGGGACCAGCAAGAGCACGAGAGGCAGCAGGGGGCTCGCGACGTGGGGCCACGAGCCTAGGTATTCGGCTGGAATGAGAGCACAAGGAGCACTTGAAAGGGTCTCGGGATTCTCGAAACTCGAAACATCCCCTTCAACAAGTCTCGGGAAAGGCTCGAGAGAGGGCTGGGGGCTGAACTGAAAGGGAACTTGAAGGGGAGGCTGTACCTTGGTCTCCAAAGCTCCTTGGGTACGAGCGAGTGCCCAGGAGTCTAGACGATCCCGCAGTGTGTGCCCAACCGCCTCGCGAGGGATTTCTGTGCCCGTAAGTAGTATAACACGACCACCTATTATCCTACATTTGCCAGCAGTTAGATACGACATGCAAGTTTTACATTGAGCCCTAATATGGCCTTCTCGCCCACAGAAGAAACAGAATGAGAACCTTCGACGAGGTGAAGGCTCGCTCGAAGGTGGAAAGCAACGAGGGGGTGCCTTCGAACACAAGCTACGAGGTGGGGATACAGAGCTCTGCACGAAACCTTCGCACCGAGGGCATCCACTCGAAAACACAGCTTCTCGACTTGGGGGAGACTCGCTCGAATCTGCATGACTGGGGAACCTTCCCAAACGAATCGCCCAGCCGCCGTTCTGGTATAGAACCAGCCAAGGCCAATCAACGACAGAGGGGTCTGTGAAACCATTATGACAGGCCGAGAGCACATGCCGGTGACTCGACAAGGGCACGAGCCACTCGAAGCAGGCTCACGAGTGGGGGATGGATCCTTCGTAGCTTGCGAAGAGGGGCTTGCGATCTCGACGGACTGCTTGATGACCATCAGCTCAAATTTCGTCCAGTTCCCTTCAGCGGGCTCGACGAGACATGCCCAGTGGGCATTATTTCCTAGGGGGCACCTAACAGCGCCGTTGCTATGAACGAAGGGTCTCCGAAAACTCTATGGGCCTACAACACTTATATGCATGTTCGAGGTACTCAGGGAGCTCTCGAGGCTCTCCCAAGAATCGCGGCCAGTACGAGAGGCAGCGCCACAACTTCTCGAATATACTCTCCATATTATCCAAAATGAATAGAGGGCACTGAACACAGCAGATATATTATTCGAAGTCTAGAAAAAAAAAACCTTCGAGGGATAATATGACTTTCAGCGACAGAAAACGGCTACAGGCAGCAGCGAACGATGGCGGGAGATGGGACGATGGACGCAGTGGTTACGAACGAGCCTACAAGCTTAAGACGCGATGCAAAAGACAAAAAACACATTCTTGGTCGCCTCGTGCGACTTCGAACACCTAAACCAGGGTATTGCAGCCTCGCTCGACTGCAAAAACGCGAAGATAACAATGGGGGAGCATCTGGGGTACGTCAGGGCACATCTACGGTTGAATACGAATGACAAACGGGGAGGATTCGGCGTCTTGATTGGTCTCAGTTCTCAGGGAGGTTGCTGGGGAGCACGTGCACAAAAACGCGAATATCTCAGGAACGGCTGAGCGTATCGAATAGCGGTATATACCGCCAGGTAGCTTTCGCCCAGTACTATGCACAGTCCCAAAGTCGAAAGAGCCGGTGGAGAAACGAAACAGATATGAGCCACAGAGTAGCGCCACCCTGTGTGAGCACGAAAAATGTAATAACTCGAGAACGACGCGCGCGAACGTCGAGTTTTCGGTATCCTTCGGTAGGTCTCGTCGAGTAGAGTTGGCTCCCAAAAATTCGAGAGATTCGGCGCGTGGTTGGGCGAGATATGCGCGAAACACGAGAGGAGGGAGGAGGACAACGGGGTGCCGGTGAACAACGGCCGAGCGCGGCGCTACGAAACGCAGGGAAGCAATAGAGTTTCCTGTGAAGAATGTGAAGAAAAAGGAACTGGGGGAATACGCGCACCCAATCCCAAGATATTCCAAAATTCGTCCTACAAGGCCTTTCTCCAGTAAGTGGCCTATATCTCCGGAACGACAGCAGCGATGGCAACACAAAAAACAACGTTGGAAAGCTCTCTTCGAGTAGAGCTAGAATCCTGATTTGCGAGAGGGCCGGACGCGCCGTCGTCGAGATATCACGTGTGGAAAATGAGGGGAGGAGGAGCAGGGGACAACCAAAAAAAAAAAGGTCAATATAGACCCCAGCTAGTGCAATTTTGCCACACAGGTCCTCAGCACCACTGGCCATCCAGGACGGCCGATGTGCACATGCAAGCATGAGAAATTAAATACCCTACAACATGATCATGCTCAGTGCATGTGGCCGTCCTGGATGGCCATGTGTAGTTTTACAGCGTGAGAAAATATGCCTATCAAGGGTGCCAGCAACATGACCGTCCTAGACGGCCACACACGTGTACGAGAGCGTGAGAAAATAAATTACCAGCTCCTCAGTGCCAGCGGCCGTCCTGATCTTGGACAGCCACATGAACTTTACCATGATGTGAAATTATGCCTGTATGGTCAGCCATGCACTACTATATAGGCCTTTGGAGATTCCAACTAACAAGTCAATTGCAAGGATACCATAATGCATAGCCAACCCATGGTAAAGGATACACAAAAGGCTTGCATGCCATAGCTATCCTGGATCAATCAGCCCTGGATAGCTTTGCAAAGCACACAGCTCAGGGTCATTCAGGGTCATAAAGGACAAAGGGATGCCTGATTGGTCAGCAGAAAGAGACAAAAATGGAACCCTAGGCTAGGGTTAGAGGCACCAGAGGCTCTGGTGCCAGGGTAAGAATATTACATCTGTCACTGCACTCACAAGGATTGTCCCAGGCCATTCAAGTTTGCCAAGAATCTCAGGAACCACATCCTGAAGGCTGGGACTAGATGGGATAGACCTGGGATCAAGGTGAGTGGTGGTGGGAAATCATTTCCTTATTTGGAAATGTCTCTGACACTTTTGATGACTAGGCTGATCCAACCTTGGAACAAGTTGACTTGGTGAGTGGGTTCCTTCACTGGAAAAATAAGTGACTGGTCACTTATTCTGGCCCCCCCCCCCAGGGATTGGCACTTGGTAGATGGATGCATTCATATGCTGTGAGTACTGTCACTGACCACCAAATCAAGTGACCAGTCACATATTTTTTTTTTCCATCTCAGATGCCTGGAACAGGAGTGGAAGCTGGTCCTAGCAAGGCCAGAATGGACTTGGTGAGTGCCTTAACTGATGGAAAATAGGTGACTGGTCACTTATTCTGCCCATCACAGATCCCTGCAGAAGAAGTGGAACCCAGTCCCAGCAGGGCCAACATGGATTTGGTGAGGGCCTCACTGGCTTTTTCTTTTTAAATAGGCAACCGGTCACTTATTTTGCACAAACAATGTTATAGGCACAGGAGAGTGACAGTGATATAGATCAAGTAAGCACCATAATGGCTACCCATGGCAAGGGCATGGATGTTGATTTCAGCAACACCACTCATCAGAGCACTCCACTGGAACATCAGTCAGTAGACAGTGCATATCTTTGTTTATATGGCAGCACTAACCATGACAACAGACATCAGAAGAAGCTATACCTTCAGGTCCAATGCCCCCTCAAGATGAAATCATGTGCTCACCCACAGCAACTAAACCATCAACCACTCCAACAGTCACCCCCCAGGCAGCATCACCATCAGCATGGTCCAACATGGTGAGCATGAAATCATCCCCCCAAAAATAAGTGACCAGTTGCTTATTTCTTGCAATGGGGAATCAAATAGCTTACACAAGATGATGTGAACATGGGCTCAGCCATGTCTGACAAGTCAGCCCCTCCTCAGCAATTGCAACCACCATTACCATCACTCCTGGTGAGTCACCACCCTCATCACATTGCTCACAACTATGTCACTCACATTCCTACAGTCAGTGATGCAATCTCACTCTACATCTACCACTCAGGCCAGCCAACTGCCATCCACATCAACCAGTGCCACCCCTGGCAGCCATACCATTGGATTGCTCCATCACACCTACCTGGACTCACTCAACCTGGCAGTAAATGCAGAGTTTCACTTCCTCACTTGTCAGATCTGTCAGGCAGCTCTGGCTCCTGGTGAGGTCAAACACCATCTCACAAAAATGCATGGAACACAGTCAAGGTACAACAACCATCAGTTCAGGCTGGCTATTGCAGCATTGAATGTGGCTACTGAACTTCCTTCCCATATCACTGGGCCCAGGCCAATGGTACATGGACTAAAAGTGCAAGACAGGCTGGCATGTAGTCAATGCTCATTTATATCCAGGTCAGGGGAATGGCTACAACAGCATCATTCTAAACACCATCCCACCATGCCAAAGCCTAGTTCTTGGCAAGCCTGCAAGGTGCAATAACTCAGGAAGGGTGCAGGAGATACACAAGCATTGTGGGAGGTGGAGACTGCAAAAGATGAGGGGAGATCTACATTGCATCAGTCCCTGGTGAACTCCCTGCTCAAGGAACTAGAGCCCATGCTCCAAGTGGTCCAAACACCTCTGGATGGTCGCATGGTTAGCCCTTGGCTGTTGACAACACAATGGCATGAGCACATGGCTGGCAATGACATCAAAAAACTGTGTAGCTTGGTTGCCTTGCCCAAGAACAATGATGGGGACATTCCTGGACTGAGCGATGCTGTGGAAGCATACTATGAAGAGGCCCTCTCCTTGCTAGACAAAACTGGGGAGCTAGTCTTGCAAAGGTTAAATTCTCCTGACCCCATGAAGAGGTAAGCATCCACTTAGTCAGAAAATAAGCAACTGGTTGCTTATTTCCATCCCCACCCACCAGTGGCATTTCCAACACCCCCTTCCACAAGCACCTGCACAAGACAACCATGAAACAGTACATCCTTCCAGTGGTGGCTCTCTTGGCCATGTTGATCAGGCAAGAATATAGTGGAAAGCCATTCTCTGGGTCCAACCCCAGGCTCATGGAGCTACTGGCAGTGCTTTGCATAGATGACCCACAAGGCAGGGATGCCTTGGATCTCATCCATCAGCTGCTTTTTGAGGTGTGGACCACAGCATGGACACATGATGGGGACAGGGACATTGTAGACCCCACTGAAAGGTGTCTGGCCTTGATGATGCTCAGACAGGATGGGGCATTCAAAGAGCCACAGGAAGTCACCCCAGTGATAGCCAGGTTCCATTACTGCATGTGCCTCACCTTCCTGCAAGAGATCCATCATCACTTGGAGTCAGACCCTGATAGTGATGAACTGGAACACTGTATGGATCTGGAGAACTTCTTTGTGGAAAAGAGACACTACACCTTTGCCCATCTACATTCCCTACAACACCAAGCAAGCTCACTGGCTTATGACACTATGAGCCTCCCTCAAGTGTGGTGGACTGACACCAGGACATGGAAGTCCATCAGGGGGGAACAGGTCAACTTTGCTGATATTTGCAAGGTCTTTGAACAGACAGAAGCCAAGCCTGTGCAGATCTGGGAGGAGGTCATCTTGATGGGCCAAGACATCAGAGTGGAGTATGACAGGATTGCAGATGACCTAGTCAGCAAGGATGTGGGCTACTCCTTCCTTTCAGATGCCAGAAACCCTCAACTCACTCATCAGGATCAACTGCTGAGGAAGTTTCTCCAAGATGAAGACATCTTTTCTCACTTTGCCATGATATGGGAGAATGCCATCATGTGGAACAGGAGTACACTCCAAGCTTGGCTGAGGAGCTATGCAGAGCTTCAAAACCTGCTGCTGTTGTGAGCTCAGATGCTCAGTGGTGCTCCTACTTGAGGCACAGAACTGACTGCAATGACCTATTGCAACACCCAGGCCTGGCCAACTCAAAATCTGGTAGTACTTGGCAAGCATGTCTCACTGCTCTGTCAATACCTCAAGACAATAGCATTGACAGGGAAAGACAAGCTGATCCCTCATGCCCTGGATGGCATCACCAGTGACATCTTGGTACAGGACCTGGCCTTGGCCAGACCACATGCAGAGGTGGCAGCCAGAGCATGCTTCCCAGACAAGCCAGAGGTGGTGGACCTGTATCAAAACTATGTCTTTGTCAACTATGATCAACTTTTTGACTCCAAAGACCTCTTGACCATCATGACCAAGTGTAGCCTTCCCATCCTACACTTTGGGCTCACCATCAGCTCATGGTGACACATCCAAATTACCCTCCTCATTCCTCTCCAAGTCTACTACTTGATTGGTGTGAGGGAGCTGGATGGTAGGCATGGCTGAGATGGTGGTGGTAAGAGAGTGAGAAGCAAAAAGGAAAAATTCCCACAGTAAAAACTATATATATAAATACTGGCAAACAATCCAGATGCAGTAACATCCCCATTTGGACATTCCCCATTAGGAAATTTGTCAACTGGTGGGTCATCCTGATGTCATATTGGTTGACTCATTGGTCAATGACAAGTGTCTGACTACTTATTTTGCTTGGCTTTGTGGGCCAGATAAGCGGTTGCCTATTCCTTGGGTGCTGGGTCAGTCATCATGGTTCAGAATGAGTGACCAGTCACTGGTTGTTTGGTGGGTGCATCTGTGGCAACTGATTGATGGTTTGTGCCAACTGGTCACTACTTGCTAATTGCTAGTTCTGCTCTGCCCAAAATAAGTGACTGGTCACCTATCTTCTGCCACTCACTACCAGTCTGTAGTTACACTACTTCTCACCTTGTCTCTCTCTGTCTAGGCTCCATGCTCTAGTCAAACTAGTGTCTACTGTCTACTCTTGTCAGTTTCTTGACCCCTTGGAATAAGTGACCAGTTGCTTATTTTCTCCCCAGCCAGAGTTGGCATCTCACTTTCATTCATGATCTTACAGTTCATAGTTGCCACTTGGTAGTCATTCTGCTAACCCTGGAATAAGTGACCAGTCACTTATTTTTTGACAGTGGAGTGGTATGGACAACTCAAAGTTGTCTGTGAGAAAAAAAAAAGGTGGTCTGTGGGAAAATTCAGTGGACTGTGGGAAAAAGTGGTGGACTGTGAGAAAGTCTGTGGGAAACTTTCCATATATGGAAAGAGTCTGTGGGAAAGTCTGCAGACTACCTCCCATATTTGGGAGTGCAGTCTGCAGAGTCTGTGGGAAAAATGGGGTGGACTGTGGGAAAGTCTGCAGACCACCTGCCATATTTGGGAGTGCAGTCCACAGAGTCTGTGGGAAAAATGGGATGGACTGTGGGAAAGTCTGCAGACCACCTACAATATTTGGGAGTGCAGTCTGCAGACTGCCTTCCATATATGGCAGGTGGTCTGTGAAGTCAAGCTTGACTTTGGAAAGCATATTATTAGGGATGTCACTGAAAGATGTCACAGAGACATTGCTGGACATTGGCACCCTCCAGAGGGATGTCACTGCTAATGGTGGCACAATTCATTGATGAATTGTGCAGAGGGATGTTGCAGAGACATTGCCAGACATTGCCACCCTCCAGAGGGACAGCACTGCTAATGGTGGCACAATCCATCAATGAATTGTGCCAGAGGGACATCACCAAAAGACATCACAGAGACATTGTGACTTTGTGGGCTGCAGAGGGTCTGCAGCCCAGGTAAGATTATTAGGGAAAAATCCATATATGGCAGGTTTTGTGTGGGAAAATCAGGTTTTGTGTGGGAAATTTCCTAATGTGGAAGGAGGTTTCATGTGGGAAAAAGCAAAGTCAAGCTTGACTTCAGCATTAAGATTATTAGGAAATGTATAAGTGCTGTCTCATATGTATGCATGAAGACATGAGAATGTGAAACTATGTATACCAAAACAAAGGGAAGCAAACAGGAACTGGGCATACTCTGATATTTAACAGAATCAATTCCTTACATGATGCCCTCCACTCTGAAAAAGGATTTCCAGCACACAATGTGCAGTCCCTTGGAAACCATATCTACAATAGGAGTTTGAGAGAATTACAGTAGCCTCAGTTGACCCCTGGCCACCCCTTTTTATTTCAAGTCAAGTTCTTTGCTGAGTGAAATATAGGGTAAAGGCTTGACTAATGTGAAGGAAAGAGTACTTACACATCTGATTCTCTTTTGCAATGTCTACAAAGATGGGACATAGAATTTCTACATCCTCACCATGCTCCTGAAAGGCTGCAATGATACATTTGTGAACATTGGCATGGACACCTGAAGTTTCATATTCCTTAACAGCCAAATTCAGGACCTCCTGCAAATCATGCTGATCCTCTTTGCCCTGTAACAAGAAGTATAAGTACTCAAAAACAAGTACAGCACCTGCAATCATGAGCTATGTCATCAAAACAATCAGCTGATATTATTTACCAATGCCATGTTCTGCAATATTTTTCATTGAACATTGCATTGACTCAGCCAATGTAGGCATCATAACATTTGAGGATTCAGCATCAATGGAAGGCTATGGCATTTGGAATAAGATGATTTGGTTATGGCAAGAGAACCAATGAAGAGATTCAACCCACAACCTGAAGAGTATATCATAAGGACTTTGAATGCTAAAATGTCAGTGAGAAATTAGGAACACACACCAACTATAAATCCCATTGGTCATCATCACCTGCTGAAATAAGATGAACATGCACACCTCCTACATAAATTCCATCAGGCATTATCAATAAAAGGGATGATTACTGACATTCTGGAAAATAAACATGGAGACATAAGGACCACTGTGACATTCCATAACAGAGTGTACCTACATCCTGAAAGGGGTCATGATGCTTGGGCATGCAGATATTGATTTTGCTCACCATCTGTGGCATACTGAAAAGAGGATGAGTGAGAGTATCACACAAGACTCACATACTATGGAACCAAGTGCAACAGGGTGGCAGTGAACATGGTCAGCATCCATCCACCACCACCTGCCATGATGCCACTCACTCCCTATGAACCCAAGTGCAACAGGGTAGCAGTGAACATGGTCAGCATCCATCCACCACCACCTGCCATGACTCCACTCACAAACTATGAACCCAAGTGCAACAGGGTGGCAGTGAACATGGTCAGCATCCATCCACCACCACCTGCCATGACTCCACTCACTCCCTATGAACCCAAGTGCAACAGGGTGGCAGTGAACATGGTCAGCATCCATCCACCACCACCTGCCATGATGCCACTCACTCCCTATGAACCCAAGTGCAACAGGGTGGCAGTGAACATGGTCAGCATCCATCCACCACCACCTGCCATGACTCCACTCACTCCCTATAAACCCAAGTGCAACAGGGTGGCAGTGAACATGGTCAGCATCCATCCACCGCCACCTGCCATGACTCCACTCACTCCCTATGAACCCAAGTGCAACAGAGTGGCAGTGAACATGGTCAGCATCCATCCACCACCACCTGCCATGACTCCACTCACAAGCTATGAACCCAAGTGCAACAGGGTGGCAGTGAACATGGTCAGCATCCATCCACCACCACCTGCCATGACTCCACTCACTCCCTATGAACTCAAGTGCAACAGGGTGGCAGTGAACATGGTCAGCATCCATCCACCACCACCTGCCATGACTCCACTCACAAGCTATGAACCCAAGTGCAACAGGGTGGCAGTGAACATGGTCAGCATCCATCCACCACCACCTGCCATGACTCCACTCACAAGCTATGAACCCAAGTGCAACAGGGTGGCAGTGAACATGGTCAGCATCCATCCACCACCACCTACCATGACTCCACTCACAAACTATGAACCCAAGTGCAACAGGGTGGCAGTGAACATGGTCAACATCCATCCACCACCACCTGCCATGACTCCACTCACAAGCTATGAACCCAAGTGCAACAGGGTGGCAGTGAACATGGTCAGCATCCATCCACCACCACCTGCCATGACTCCACTCACATGCTATGAACCCAAGTGCAACAGGGTGGCAGTGAACATGGTCAGCATCCATCCACCACCACCTGCCATGACTCCACTCACAAGCTATGAACCCAAGTGCAACAGGGTGGCAGTGAACATGGTCAGCATCCATCCACCACCACCTGCCATGACTCCACTCACTTGCTATGAACCCAAGTGCAACAGGGTGGCAGTGAACATGGTCAGCATCCATCCACCACCACTTGCCATGACTCCACTCACAAGCTATGAACCCAAGTGCAACAGGGTGGCAGTGAACATGGTCAGCATCCATCCACCACCACCTGCCATGACTCCACTCACTTGCTATGAACCCAAGTGCAACAGGGTGGCAGTGAACATGGTCAGCATCCATCCACCACCACCTGCCATGACTCCACTCACTTGCTATGAACCCAAGCACAACAGAGTGGCAGTGAACATGGTCAGCATCCATCCACCACCACCTGCCATGACTCCACTCACAAGCTATGAACCCATGTGCAACAGGGTGGCAGTGAACATGGTCAGCATCCATCCACCACCACCTGCCATGACTCCACTCACTCCCTATGAACCCAAGTGCAACAGGGGGGCAGTGAACATGGTCAGCATCCATCCACCACCACCTGCCATGACTCCACTCACAAGCTATGAACCCAAGTGCAACAGGGTGGCAGTGAACATGGTCAGCATCCATCCACCACCACCTGCCATGACTCCACTCACTCCCTATGAACCCAAGTGCAACAGGGTGGCAGTGAACATGGTCAGCATCCATCCACCACCACCTGCCATGACTCCACTCACTCCCTATGAACCCAAGTGCAACAGGGTGGCAGTGAACATGGTCAGCATCCATCCACCACCACCTGCCATGACTCCACTCACATACTATGGAACCAAGTGCAACAGGGTGGCAGTGAACATGGTCAGCATCCACCACCACCACCTGCCATGACTCCACTCACTTGCTATGAACCCAAGTGCAACAGAGTGGCAGTGAACATGGTCAGCATCCATCCACCACCACCTGCCATGACTCCACTCACTCCCTATGAACCCAAGTGCAACAGGGGGGCAGTGAACATGGTCAGCATCCATCCACCACCACCTGCCATGACTCCACTCACATACTATGGAACCAAGTGCAACAGGGTGGCAGTGAACATGGTCAGCATCCATCCACCACCACCTGCCATGACTCCACTCACTCCCTATGAACCCAAGTGCAACAGGGTGGCAGTGAACATGGTCAGCATCCATCCACTGCCACCTGCCATGACTCCACTCACTCCCTATGATCCCAAGTGCAACAGAGTGGCAGTGAACATGGTCAGCATCCATCCACCACCACCTGCCATGACTCCACTCACAAGCTATGAACCCAAGTGCAACAGGGTGGCAGTGAACATGGTCAGCATCCATCCACCACCACCTGCCATGACTCCACTCACTCCCTATGAACTCAAGTGCAACAGGGTGGCAGTGAACATGGTCAGCATCCATCCACCACCACCTGCCATGACTCCACTCACAAGCTATGAACCCAAGTGCAACAGGGTGGCAGTGAACATGGTCAGCATCCATCCACCACCACCTGCCATGACTCCACTCACATACTATGGAACCAAGTGCAACAGGGTGGCAGTGAACATGGTCAGCATCCATCCACCACCACCTGCCATGATGCCACTCACTCCCTATGAACCCAAGTGCAACAGGGTGGCAGTGAACATGGTCAGCATCCATCCACCACCACCTGCCATGACTCCACTCACTCCCTATGAACCCAAGTGCAACAGGGTGGCAGTGAACATGGTCAGCATCCATCCACCGCCACCTGCCATGACTCCACTCACTCCCTATGAACCCAAGTGCAACAGGGTGGCAGTGAACATGGTCAGCATCCATCCACCACCACCTGCCATGACTCCACTCACAAGCTATGAACCCAAGTGCAACAGGGTGGCAGTGAACATGGTCAGCATCCATCCACCACCACCTGCCATGACTCCACTCACTCCCTATGAACTCAAGTGCAACAGGGTGGCAGTGAACATGGTCAGCATCCATCCACCACCACCTGCCATGACTCCACTCACAAACTATGAACCCAAGTGCAACAGGGTGGCAGTGAACATGGTCAGCATCCATCCACCACCACCTGCCATGACTCCACTCACTTGCTATGAACCCAAGTGCAACAGGGTGGCAGTGAACATGGTCAGCATCCATCCACCACCACTTGCCATGACTCCACTCACTCCCTATGAACCCAAGTGCAACAGGGTGGCAGTGAACATGGTTGGCATCCATCCACCACCACCTGCCATGACTCCACTCACAAGCTATGAACCCAAGTGCAACAGGGTGGCAGTGAACATGGTCAGCATCCATCCACCACCACCTGCCATGACTCCACTCACTCGCTATGAACCCAAGTGCAACAGGGTGGCAGAGAACATGGTCAGCATCCATCCACCACCACCTGCCATGACTCCACTCACAAGCTATGAACCCAAGTGCAACAGGGTAGCAGTGAACATGGTCAGCATCCATCCACCACCACCTGCCATGACTCCACTCACAAACTATGAACCCAAGTGCAACAGGGTGGCAGTGAACATGGTCAGCATCCATCCACCACCACCTGCCATGACTCCACTCACTCCCTATGAACCCAAGTGCAACAGGGTGGCAGTGAACATGGTCAGCATCCATCCACCACCACCTGCCATGACTCCACTCACAAGCTATGAACCCAAGTGCAACAGGGTGGCAGTGAACATGGTCAGCATCCATCCCCCACCACCTGCCATGACTCCACTCACAAGCTATGAACCCAAGTGCAACAGGGTGGCAGTGAACATGGTCAGCATCCATCCACCACCACCTGCCATGACTCCACTCACAAGCTATGAACCCAAGTGCAACAGGGTGGCAGTGAACATGGTCAGCATCCATCCACCACCACCTGCGATGACTCCACTCACATACTATGGAACCAAGTGCAACAGGGTGGCAGTGAACATGGTCAGCATCCATCCACCACCACCTGCGATGACTCCACTCACATACTATGGAACCAAGTGCAACAGGGTGGCAGTGAACATGGTCAGCATCCATCCACCACCACCTGCCAAGACTCCACTCACTCCCTATGAACCCAAGTGCAACAGGGTGGCAGTGAACATGGTCAGCATCCATCCACCACCACCTGCCATGACTCCACTCACAAGCTATGAACCCAAGTGCAACAGGGTGGCAGTGAACATGGTCAGCATCCATCCACCACCACCTGCCATGACTCCACTCACACTCTAGCACCCCAGCAATTCAACCAGAAGACCACAACTACATTTAGCATAGATTGAGCAGCAACTTTAACAGTTCACCTACTCTCTATTAATTAATCAGCATCTTGTTCATGCAATGGCCTTTTTCCTTACAAATGGAAACCAAACTGAGAGTGTATATGAAATGCTTGTGGGCTCAATCTGGCAAGCCTTGGTCTCTTCCATCCAGCTCTTTAATGACCTTCTACCTGTCAGCTGGATGTAAGCTTTCTGGTCAACACTCACTTGTTGATAGCAAATTCCATACACAACCCCAGGTTGGACTGCTGTGTTGATATGAGCAGTTCTTGCAATCCTTCTTCATTCAAAGCATTTCCTGTGCATTGCAGTAGGCATGCACAATCTGCCCCTTGTTGTTCCATTCCTACAGCAATGCTTCATCACCTCTGTCACATCACAAATTCATAAGGAACTGACCACGCAGTACCACATAGTCATGCGGTGGAAACTTTTTCCCCCCCAACCAAAACCTGACCCTTGCAAGACAATCATTTACCATCCCTCTCTCTACTTCTGGAGCCTCCTTCACTGCATTTTCTAAACTGAAACCATTGTTGTTCATAAGTTGTTGGACTGCTTCAAGTCTCAAGGTTTCTGCCTTTGTTAGCAGCACAATTACAGGAACTGTGAAATCCCTCAAATTTAAAGTCACCACTTAGAGTATGTGTAGTATACACACCATGCCCTGTATCACATTCATCAAAAAACTTCTTTTCAGCAGCCATGACCAACCTGTGGCTCTCATTCAAAGGAATGCAAAACCTAAATCAATTACACAAACCATGTCAGTATGCTTAGAGCATCAGTCATGGAGTCCTTACCATATGGCATGGATTCTCTTGTCCAGTTTGGCTGTCTTCGCATGATCTATCACGAATTTTTTCATCATCTGAAACTGTTCTTCACTTCCAGCCTCAAATCCGCATGAGTCATGAAATACAAAGCCTGGATTACTCTGAAAGACCAGCTCATCCTCGATGTGGTGGTGGCCCCGCTAGATACATTCAACATATATTAGATAAATTCAGGAGGCAATCTCACCGTTAGTGAGCCCTGCACCACAGTAGCATCCAGCTAATATATCCCGATATTTTGTTAGTCTCGAGCAAATACTGCAATATAATACCTTCTCTCCTCCTGCACTAAAAACCTCTGGCTGATCCGTAGTATTACAAACCCTCTGCAAGATTGTTGTTTTACCTGCATTTGCCCTGCCTATGACAAGAACGCGAAAACGCCCGATGCGATCGATATGCTTTTTAGCTTCTACAGGATCTAAGCGATAGCGATGGCGTGAAGAGGGTGACACTAATTATTCATATTGTTAGACTTGTCTCATTCGCCATTAGTACAGCACTTACCAGAGGGCACTTCTTCGGCGTGGGCAGGAACGGAAATATCCACATTGTCTTTGGGAGAATGTGGACCGGTAGGTTGAGCCTCGGTTGGTGCAGGAGCAAGAACACCTGTACTGCTTGGCAGATGATCTGGCCAAGTAACTAAGTACACTAAAAGACATAGAAAGAACATGTGCAACCACCTGGGGTAGAGGCGGGAACAGGAATGTCCGCGTTGCTAGGGTTAGTCGGAGAACGTGAGTGAGTGACTTCAATCGTTGTATCATCGCGAACACCCCCATTGCCTGAGGGAGAATCAGGGTCTTGACCAGTTACTTCAGTCAGTGCAAACGGGAATGCCTGTACTGGCTGGTGGCGTACTTGGCTGATTAGCTCCAGTGGGAGCGAGAACTTGTGAAACAATTCCATCATCACTTGGTGAAGGCGGCTGCCGAGAACACCACAATCCGCTGAAACAACCAAGAGCCATGAATAATGAAAAGACGAAGTTCCTAGGATGTCGTAGGAGGCAGTAAGCGTACGGTTCGAGAAGGAGATAGACGAGTGGGAAGACACTTGTTAATCGATATGAAGGCGCCTATCGATAAGTACCACGTGCCACTCGCGGCATAAACTACGAGTGACACAAGGCTCGATCCAACTCCACTTAACCATGATTTGTATAGTTCGTCACATCCACATCATGTACTCATACTAGTTCAAGAAATGTATTGCGTAAACGTTGTCAAATCCAGCCCTACTACATACATGTCACAACGTGGGGAGCACAGTTGAGGCGCATGGAAGGCGGGTATGATGACGGAGAAATAAAAGAAAAGGGAACCATGCGAAAGCATGAATCGATGCGGAGGGAAAGGCTCAATAATTACACACACCAAAGAAGAAAATGCTCAAGAACATTCATACGCAAAAATAGGCGGGGTCGTTGTGTACCCGTTTCAAGGAAGCAATCCGGCCTTCTCGCTGACGTCGAATGTAGCATAGTTCTGGAAGGTGGTATTGTTACAACGTTGGTAAGCAGACGAAAACAAAAAATAACTGTGCACAATACTCACTCCATGTTGCTGTACCACTGCCTCGTTTCGCCTCGCACCTTTGGCATTCATAGCGTGCTTGATGAACGTTGTGAGTGCAAACATGGCAAACGCAAATAGGGACAGAGCGCCGAGGACCACAGCCATCATCGAAGTCTGCTCAGTTGCGGTGCTGAGGGTGGTATCGAATGGGAACCACCGGCTGTTACCGCATGCAGAGGTCCACTGCTTCGTGTTTGGGATGGCGTAGTGCTATTTGTTTGTTGTTTTTTTTTGGAGCATTGAGAACGTGAGCCCATCACATCGGACCCGCCTCGTGTGGGACACGCACCTCCAGACGATAGATGAACTCAGTGACGGGGATAGCTTCGTCCTCATGCCCTAACACGCGGAGCGTCTGGAATTCACTGTCGTCGGTGCCATTTTTGAATTTGATACGAACGAAGTCCCGGAACTCTGGTGCAGGGCGACGGAGGAGTTCGAAGGACAGGGCCGATGCAAAGTTAGCTGTGTGCAGGAAGAGGCCGGTGTAAGACAAGCATGTATCCGTGGAACGGGGGAACGAGCAGTTAAAGAAAACCCACGGAAGCCAGCAAGATCAGGTCTTGAGGTCAGAACGTCGAACATATGGAACAGGGAGATGAGTGGCTGGTAGCTGGTTTCAATGAGCAAGATGCGAGGTGGGTCGTCATCAAAGGCAATGCGTTCGAGGGATCCCAAGATAGGGTGCAAGATGGTTCGTCCAGCAACTGCACAGTAGGGATCAGCTTCGTGCCCACTCCACCTAACCACGGGGACAACGTACTGTTCCCAATGCCCCAACTTCATTATCAGAGAACACCGTATCCTCATGATAGTTGGCCAAAGCACGTGCCTGCTCAATCAACGTCGGAGGGAGACGGAAGGCGAATGTCTGGTTATAAACGAGCTCTGTGTTCAAATAATTATACACCTGTTTGCGTGAAGAGGTTAGGCTACGGGACCAATACACGTGCCATGAACCAACTGACGTTCCACTATAGCAACATGGTTATAGCAACATGCTTAGTTGACAAATTGTTAGAAACGGCAAACAGAGAAACTTACGATATTTTCCAAGGTTGTTGGACACCCAAACACGTAATCGTGGACAGAACCAAAGAAGTGTTTGGCTTCCTGCGCTTTTTCTTGGAACTCCTGCGAGCTGTAAACCTTAGTGATGTGCTTCTTGAATGCCTGCGTTTCCGACCACTTAATAACAGAGCATGCACGTGCGATGACGACGAGCGACACCTACCGCGCAGTCGACCCAAGATTCGAGTACGGTATCGCTGCTGTCAGGAACCATTTCAACAGGGACATACTGATAACCGCCCAGTGGCGACGTTATGGTAGTTCCATGGGCCAATGTGATCTTGTTGCGTGGGGTCGGTGGAAACATTCCTTGAAGAAGTGCGATGCTGGAGTGAAAAACGGTTGCACCTTCACCTCCAGCCTTGGCATGGACATGAACTTGGCTGGGCGGGATGGGGTGCGAGGGATCGAGAGGCATGTCCAGGATGTGGAGGGGAGAGGACGAGTCGAGATAGGTAGACTTCAGATAGGATCCGAGCTGGAAAGACTCGACCTGCCAACGGGAGTCAAGTCAAACCATGATTCGGCGGGTGTGTTAGAGGAGAGAATACATACAGCACCGAGCGCAGTGGATTCGGTAAACGATGGCTCATAGGTGTAAGGGTCTTGGTAGAAACCGGTACGGTGTCCATTACGGGCGAGGATGAGAACACCAAGGACTGTGGGTTTCATGATAAATCGTCAACAGGGTCGTCAGAGTATGTATTTTGGGTCGTTTCAGGAGGAGAAGTGCTCGGGAAAGCTTGGGCGAGCACAGAAGGGAGGGCTTGGGTGTTGGAAAAGGACGATAGGTGCCACCTTTAGATATCTTCAGACACGAGGCAGCCATCGCCAACAGTGTCCATAGAACCGACTAATGGCGATGCATGTATGAATTCTCGGCCATGCGACCCAGTGACAAGGAAAAATGACATGAAATGGAGGGGCGATACTACATCGCATTTGCCTCGCGTTCAACACCTGTGGGCTTCGTGGCAACCGGGAAATCGATATCACCTGAGGATCACGTCAATTAGTGTGCATGGCCAGGAAGATTTTGGGAAATAGAACCACTTGTAATCCCTGAAAAATCACAGATCGGTCGGCCCACGGGGGGCATGCGCACGAAGCATGGAAGCTGAAAAAGAGTCACGCGAGGCAGGCGTGCCGACACGTGTTGGATAACAGAACACCTCTGACCGCTACAAGCAGCACTTGAAGCAGTGGAAGGTTGAACGATGGAGGCCTCTAACAAACTGAAAGAAATTGAGCTCATGACGGCGCTTTTGCTAGATCCATCGCTCATGCTAACGCTGGAATGTGGGCTGGGCGCTCGGCAACCCAAACTAACGGTTACGCCAACACCTGTGCACTATGAAAAGTTAGGACACTTCAAATAAGCGTCTATAACACTTTTAGTAAGCGTCGTAACAGCTAAAAATCAGTGTCCGTCATTGAATGCAAGCGACATAATATGACGCTGAAGTGCCCATGTCACCTACTAAAAAGCAGCATCAAGGACATCGAATAAAAATGATTTATATTCCATTATTCAATGTCACAGCATTGCTTCAAGAGTTAGTTATCTTACATATTACATAATCAGTCATGTAGATCTATTACTGTGGTCAATTTGTCAGCAAGTCAACAGTAAATTAGTTATGAAAACTGACCTAATGCAGAATTGAACTCAAATTCAGTGGTGGCACCCCAGAATTAGTGTAGCACTTGTTCCATTTACTCATATTCCAATGTAGTGTGGAAGTGGGATGCTCAGTCCTTCTTCACTTGATCTGAGAACAACATCTCCATGAATCCTGTCCAAACTTCACATCCTCATCTGTCTGTTGCCAGTTAATTTCAACCTTCTCTGCTCAAAGATTGTGCAGCCACAAGCAAGTTTTGATTAGGCTCCCTCGCTTTGCATCATCATTGATATCTAGGGACATCCAAAGTCTTCCAAATGAGCCTTGAATGGCTCACATGCCCCACTCCACAGTTTGTGGATATGAGAGCAATTCTCAATTGTAGGCAGTAGCTTCAGCAATCTGACTTGCTGTGCCCATGACTCATTGTCCCTCTTTTGATGGGGTGCAAATCTGACCTGCAGTGGCTGCAGTTCCTTGGGGAAATGCAGTATCAGCGATGAGGTAGAATCCATCTGGAATTTTTTTATGGAGGGTTCTGTAGATTGGTTGGGCAACTTGGGAATCATGCCAGCTGCCTGGTGCATTGATGTTTGCTGCAATGATTTTCCCTTTGAAACATAACATAAGTTACAGTTAATAAAATCTAGCAAGAATTGTATCTACTACCTTTGGATGAAAAGACAATCACAGAGCTAACAAAATGCTCTGATAACCAACCATTGAATGTGGCATTCTCAATCTCAAGATCATTGGATGTTTTGACAGGGAGTTTCAAACCATCAACACTTCCAAAGGCTCCATGGAGCCTTGGATGTCTCTGTGTGACAAGGTCTGACAGTTCCTCAAA
Organism: Pisolithus marmoratus; assembly: GCA_024613145.1. Classification (NCBI taxonomy): domain Eukaryota; kingdom Fungi; phylum Basidiomycota; class Agaricomycetes; order Boletales; family Pisolithaceae; genus Pisolithus; species Pisolithus marmoratus. Next base: position 34,564 of record JANFAE010000534.1, on the reverse strand, counting down.
CTTGGTAGGTTTAGGCCACAGAATCTGGGCTTCTGGCATTTTGTGAAGAGTTGAGAGTAGGATGGAGAGTCCAAATGCAATATAATGGGATGCTGTACTGGGAATAATGGCAAATATTTGTTGTAGACTGATTTTGGTCATGGTTGAGTTCAGATAGTGGAGCACAAGGCCAAGTGCACCAGCTGCATCCAAAGATTGGCACCATGGGTGTGGATTACCTGATGCAGATACATCATCTTGAGGAATGGGTGTTTCATACCAAGCAGCAGGAAATCTGGCAGCAAGGATGTGATCAAATTGTTACACACAGGAATATCTCACCAGCCGAAATTGACTAGTGTTGGCGATGAGGCGAAGTGCATCAACGCTCTTGTGATATTGCCTGGGTTAGACCTAGAGGGCTTAATAGTTTTACCCCTCCTATGGCCAAGCGAGCAGTTCTGAGGTAGTGTTTGTCAGAGAGAAGCTAGCCTGGTTGCAAGGTAGCTAAAAGCTAAGGAATACATCCATGTCCCTATGGGTATATATACTACTCGAGAGTGTTTGGTAGTATGTGCATATATGTGTTGAAGATGTGTTGCAACACACTCCAAACACAGAAACATGACTCGAGATGAGTACACAGGCAAAGGGTATTCCCTAGGAAAGGAAACGAGTCCAAAGGGAGGGATATTGTTACGCGTTCGTGTGAAGAACGCGTCGTGCATATCCCATTGTAGTCCAAAAGGGGAAAGTGACTTGACACGGGGAAATATGAAATAGGAAGCATCGAGTCGCATCGATCGGAGAAGGCTGATCGAGGGAAGGGAAGGCCATATAAGAGATGGCATACAGTAAGCATCCATAAAGGGAAACATAATTGAGTAGGCGTCGAGAGATGCATCTCAAGTACAAAGGAGAAACAGAAAGAAAGAAATAGAAAGTCCGCATGTGTGAGAGACCTGGTCGGTTAGGCGAAAAGAGTAAATGGCGTATCACAAATGATCCTACATCAAATCCCATGGTGGTAATGAAGGCCTGATCATCCTGGCTGTCAAAGAGGGTCTGCCATGGTGTATTCAAGCATGGATTTGGAAGTAATTGTGAACAGCAGAGATAGAGCCAGGTTGGGTGATGGTTTTCAATATGTATCTGGTGTCCTACTTCAGCCATTGCAAGGATGGCTGCAGCACACAGTCCACCAGTATATTCATCATCTTCCTTGGCATTATCATCAGCTGCAATGAGCAAGCTGTTGAAATCATTGAGGTAGGTAGGATCCATCATTGAGAAGCAGGGAAAAGTAAGAATATTATGTAAGATATAATAATATATCCAGAATATTTTATTCTTTTGGCCCACAGTTTATTCAGCTGAATAAACACTTGATTATTTTAAAGTTCATGCTGTTTTGGAACCCTGAGATATTATATTCTATTTGATTATACCCTACAGAAAGTCATCCACTTATGGCCTTTGTGTTTTCCTAATATCAAGATTTTTACATTTCATGCCTGCAACTTAGGTACATGGTGTCTTGAGTCAGCTTGGGGCTTGCTTGGGGCTTGCTTGGCAGTCTCTTGTGTATTTTACTGCATATTCCTCACTGACATCCTGTAGTAGCCTACCTACAGATATATCTCAAGATTGTCTGTACCTCTGCTTTCTATGCTTGGTGATGAGACTCCTTAACTTTGGTCATTTTACTTCTCTCTCCAGGCTATAGAAGCCCCTTTGGCCTAACTCACCTCCTTCAGATCTCTCCTCCCACCCCCCAGCTTCTAACTTAATTTCCTACAACTGGAATGTAGAAAAGGGCTGTAGGCAGCCTCAGTAGTGACTCAACCACTATATGTATTGAAGTACCTGTAGGCAGCTACAAGGTATCAGTAAGTAGTCTAATATGAATAATATGTAGGCTTACCCTCAGTAGTGACTCAACTACTGAGGGAATAGTACCAAAAGTATAGTACTAAGTGTGCTCTAAGCACTTATGTAATCACATGAAACTCGCACCAAATTAAGGTATCACACAGGGGTGATTCAAACTCCAACACACCCCCTGAAGCTCCGCTGTGTGATCAGGAAGGGGTGAGGAATATGGAACTCGAAAGAAATAGTATACCAAACATTCAAATAAAAATGAGTATAATTGCTGCAACTGCAGCTTCGAGTCCTAGTGGTGTGCGAGCGTTGTGTGGCCCTGTTTGCCACGCCGCGTTGTGGCGATTTCCCGTTTCGGTAATGCACGTAGTGTGCACGCATCTTGACCTTGTACCGTGATCGCGAGGGCCGCCGTTTTGAATATAAAGCGTTTATCGTCATTCCGCATCCGTCCAGGAGGTATCCCCTTCCGCCAGTATGTATTAGCAACATTCCGGAGGTATTTCGAAAGGTGGCGAGTGGGCGAGATGGGCATGCTGAGTAGCATGAGGCGCTTGCAGCCTGTCTGCCCGGATTTACTGACGTTTTCAGGCTTCGTTTTGATCCGTCCGCGTCGGCGAGGGTCCCTGATGGTCCCAGGAGTGTTCACGTGGCTGTTTGGAGGCGTTTTGGGTGACGCAGGTAAGCCGTTAGGCTGTTTCGTCCGGAACTTGGTGTATCGCCTTGTACGAGCGTCACTGATGTTTTCAGTGCTCGTTTTGATTTCGTTGGACACCCCCTGCATCCATAAGTTCCGGCGACGTACCATGGAGGTTGCCAGTGTTTCGTGAGTGCTCGAGATAGCGAAATGGTAGGGTTGCCATCTGTATGGTCACCATGGTGCACATGCCCTCTCGTTTGGGCATTCCCAGCGTCGCTGACCTCGTTATAGCCAGTGCCTATGATGCAGGACACCCCCACAATGATTCTTGGTCGTTTGGTGGGCTTCGAGACCAGCCGCAGTGGCCGTATGGCGACCACATGGCTACGGTAGGCGCTTGGCCTCGTATGAGCAGTGCTGATGTTTTCAGCACTCGATTTGAGTCTGCCATGTCTATGGGGTACCCTGTAGGGTCGGGGAGTGTGCGGGATGCCTGTCGGAGGCAGTTCTGGCGATGCAAGTAGGCCATCCTGCCGTTTCGCCTCGTGCTTGGTGTGCCAACCACCATCGTTAGTTAGCAGCCTTTTCTCGACTCCATGCGAGTCGACGAACTCCTTGCTAGCTGTATCGTCACCCCCACCACTGGTATCCTCAGCCCTATCAGCCTCCTTTGGGCGTCTGCCTGCATGTCAACCGTTTGGGCGCTTGTGGCCCTTATTTCCAGCTTCGTCGCTGTTGACCTGATGTCTGCACCATCCCCCTTACTGGCTTCTGCATGTCCATGCACCCCCATCTCCTGAATCTTCTCAGGTGGGGTATCCCATGTAGGTCGGTGGTGATGTCTTTCGGGGGCACGATCTCGATCAGGCTGAGTGCGCTCGGTCTCTCGTAGATGCGACGAGGACCAGTCTGGCTCCATATCAGGGTGCTCTGGGCCTGGTACTGTTGTCTTGGCTACATGCAGCGACAGTTCGGCTATGCCGCGCTCGAGGTAGCTCTCTTCCATGTTGCACTGTGTCCACATATGTACCAACCCCACATTCGTGGTTATAGAGGCTTGGACATATACTGATCGTTTGATTTGTAGACTTTGCAGAGTCGGGGGTTCATTTCGAAGTTGTGGAGGATCAGGTACATCGTTAACTGATCTAACTTCATTCACGATTTGATAATCGTGTTTTGCAGACGTCGGTAGAGTGACTCCAGTGGTAAAGGTGATTTCAGAATTGGTGGAACTGGTCAGGGGCATAATACCCTTGCAGTCGTGTTCTGACGGTAAGTCGTGTGTCTTCACGCTCGTGTCAGTGGCGATGAGCTGCTCGTCTGTATTGGGTACAGCACTGGGCTTGTTTGTACGGCCGTTTGACATGTCCAAGTCCATGCCATTGGGCTTGTAACTTCTCGTCACATCCACATCATCTTGTATGCACTGACTACTTTTGTCAGGTGCTTCAAACGCATTCGTACATTCGTCTAGCTCCCTTTCAGTCGCAACCCCAATTCCATTCACCAGTAAGTTACTTTCCACATGCTGCACGTCTATGATCTCCATTGTGGGTTCCTGTTGCCCAGTTGGGATCTCGGTGCAGTCATTTGGGAAATCTGAGAGGTCCTCCTCTACTCCAGGTGTGTCTAGTGGTTCATTGTTGCTGTCGCAAGTGCTCTGAGCACTTTCACCAGTCAGATACTCCTCGGAGGACATGTTGCACTGCTGAACAGCTTTGTCAACAACCTTGTGGGTCTCTGGTCTCGGAATTCGACCATAGCGGTTTTCGAGGTAGGTGAACGTCTTGCAAGGGGTTTCTAAATGCATACATAGCATTAGAATTGAATCAGGTAGACCCGAGATGATAAGGTGGTGGACCATAGTGGTCCATTGATGCCACACGTCATCAGCGGTTTTCCAGGCTGCGACAACATCTTGTTCCTCATTGGTTTGTGGTGTCTGTGTGGCACCATATTCCTGTAGTAACTTCAGAGTTGTGGGTCGTGTTTCGGACCCATCTAGGTAACTCATCAAGCTGTCTTCAGAGATGGCCTTCAGCACCCAACTGCTGTAGGTTTGCCAGTTGCAGCCATCTTCTGCGAGCTCAGGTTCCATAGAGTATATTCCTATTACTTTTGAGTGAAGTAGAGATATTTTGTAGCAAGCTTGAGTTAGCTTCTTGTTTGAGTTGACCATGAGTTGCCTACAATAAAATTTTCCATGCTAGGTGGGGCTCATAACCTGTAGAAAAGGGCTGTAGGCAGCTTCAGTAGTGACTCAACTACTATATGTATTGAAGTACCTGTAGGCAGCTACAAGGTATCAGTAAGTAGTCTAATATGAATAATATGTAGGCTTACCCTCAGTAGTGACTCAACTACTGAGGGAATAGTACCAAAAGTAGAGTACTAAGTGCACTCTAAGCACTTATGTAATCACATGAAACTCGCACCAAATTAAGGTATCACACAGGGGTGATTCAAACTCCAACATGGAACACACCATGAGGGACTTCTGTCTTAGCCTCATGCCCCTTTCCTATCTGTTCCAGTCTTGTTTTCACATTTCTCAGTCTTGTTCTCACAGTTGTGACTTGTGTTTTGGAGCCCCTGGTTGCATTTCCTCTTGGATTCACCCTCAGAAATGGTCATTATTGCCCATCCATTCTCTGATGTCATTCCTGACATAAATTCTCCATGTAGATGACCTCCTGAAGCCTCGAGCTTCCTTCAGCACCCCGAGGAGCTTCGAAGCTTCCTCAATAACATAATCCAGATCATGTCTTGAGCAAAATAACTTCTTAGGAATTGTGAAGGCCCCCTCGAGACTGGTAATTCATGTGCACATCCACCACCAACCTCAGCCAGCTGCTCACCCCATCAGTTGTACTTGTTTTGCTTTTTCTGTGGCCAGTCTGGCCATATTTGAGCAAATTGTGATTCATGCAAGGCGTATTTGGCCACAGGAAAATGTCTATTAGTGAATGGTCATGTCATGCTCCCTACAGGGCAAGAGATACCATGCAAAGTACCCAGGCTCTTGAAGTAAGGCAGACGGACTCAGGTTTTACCTGTGAGAGGGAGTCTCAGACTTTAAATGAACAAGTCTCTATTGTAGTACTCTAACCTGTGAGAGGGAGTCTACACATTATTCAGTAATGTAAATATCAAGAAAACGGAATAGAATTTACCTCAGACTTTAAATGAACAAGTCTGAGGTTTGCCAAAGGGAAAAACATTCAACCTAAGTTAAGGTAAATTATGTAAGGCTGTGCGGTGACAAAGACAAGGAAGACAAGGTGAAACTGGTCAAACTCCAACACGCCCACTCAACGAACTAAGCCTTAAAAGATAAGTCCCATACAAGGAGAAAACAAAAAATGTTTGTCTCGAGAGAGACCCTTTGTGAGGACGTCCGCAACCTGCTCCGTAGTAGGTACATACTTGACAACGAGTTCCCCATCCTCAATTTTCTCCCGAACGAAGTGGTGTCGAATAGAAATATGTTTTGTGCGATCATGAAACATTGCATTACTTGTTAGCGCAATCGCGGATTGATTGTCGACAAAAAGAGGAGTAGGGGGGACCATTGCATCTGCATCTAGTTCACGGAAAAGAGTGCGAAGCCAAATAATTTCTTTTGTAGCGGCGGATATGGCCATATACTCGGCCTCAGTGCTTGATAGCGCTACGGATGTCTGCTTCTTAGAAGACCAACTTACTGCTCCGCCGGACAGCAAGAAAACATAGCCAGTGACCGATCGACGGTCATTTATATCTGCAGCCCAGTCCGCATCTGCATAACCAACTAGGGCACCTGGGATAGACTTCGAATAGGTAAGTCGGGCATCAGCTGTTTTTCGTAGATAGCGGTATACTCGCTTCAGCGCGGAGAGATGGCGATCACCAGGACAGGCAGCATGCTGGCTCAATACGCCCACTGCGAAAGCAAGGTCGGGACACGTAGCCAGCATCACATACATCAGGGCGCCAAGACCACTTTGGTATAACTTGAGGTCACACTCCGGAGACTTCAGCTTTTCGAGTTTGAGGTTTTGCTCGATTGGAGTAGCAACTGCACGTCCATCCTGCATTCCCATGCGCTCGAGAATAATCTCGACGTAGCAATTCTGAGATAGCTCAATAGTCCCTTTGTCCCTGTCTCGTAGAATCTCCATTCCGAGAATCCAATGTGCTTCGCCCAAATCTGCTAGGTCGTACTCCGCAGCCAACTGCTTTTTCAGCTGCTCGATAGCCTCACAGCTCTTCGAAAGTATGAGCTTGTCGTCTACATACACAGCGACAATTATGAGTATCCCATTTTCAACTTTGAAGAACAGGCTGTGGTCGGCAAAGCTGCGGGTGAATCCAAGAGATTCGAAGACTTCTCTGAGTCTGGTATACCATGCTTTCGGAGCTTGCTTGAGTCCGTACAAAGCACGATAGAGGCGCCATACAGTATCATTCGAGTTCCTGAATCCAGGGGGAGGACGAAGGTAAATTTCCTCTTCAAGCTTCCCATTCAGAAAAGCGGACTTCATGTCCATCTGATGGATCTCGAGATCATGCTGAGCTGCAAATGCGAGTAGAAAACGGATGGTGGAGAACTTAGCTACGGGCGCAAACGTCTCCGTATAATCAATGCCGTAGACCTGAGTGAACCCCTTCGCTACCAAACGAGCCTTATATTTTTCAATATCGCCAGTCGGCCCTCATTTGATCTTGTAAACCCATTTTGAGTCTATGACCTTTCGGTCGTGCGGGCGTGGTACCTCCTCATACAGCCCGATCTTCACGAAATTCGACAGTTCTTCGGCCATCGCTGCATACCAGCAGTCAGCGTCAGAGCGCTGCATTGCCTCAGAGAACGTGTTTGGTTCGTTGTCGCATGCTGTGCTTGCTTGGTAAGCGGTGTGTACTTGTTGTGGCTGACCTAGCTCATCTCCGCATTGCCTCACCGCACGCTCGCCCTCTACAGCCGCGTCGTCCTGTGCCGTTTCTGACCTTTCGTTTACAGCGCTTTCGATGGGTAGTGTACCAGGCTCGTAAGCATTGATGAAGAAGCGTTGATCGTCGTCACGCGTTGGCTGACGACGCACCCGAGCTGATCTTCTGACTGCTGCTGGCGGAATTGGCACTGGATATGGACCTGGAGGCCGTGCGGCTGCTTCGCTTTGCTGCGGGAGCATACGGAGGGGTCGTTGGGGTCGTGCTAGGTGCGTAGCTTGAGTTGTTTGCTCTTGGAATGGTCCGAAATCAATTTTTTCAGCTTTTTGAGGCATTTTTGATTCGGATTGCGAACGTTTTTGATCGCTGGCCATCGGCGCTTCGTCTAGGCTCCTGAGAGGGTCCATGACACTCTCCCAGTCTCCCCCTTCGCTTTCCCCTTCATCGGAGCTCTTATCAGAGAGATCTGATGCCGTTTTGCTCGCAGGAAGGTGAGTTTCACCTCACGCGCCTTTTCCATTGGTAGCAGACACTTGAGCCTTCATTTCCTTGGTTACCAGGTCAATTTCAACTCGTTCGAGCTCACTGCCATCTCCCTCGTCAAAAACGACATCGCGCGTTTCAACAATTTGTCCAGTAGGCCGATGAACACAAGTGTAAGCCTTTTTATTTGTGGAATACCCTAGGAAGGTGCATTCAAGGGACTTGACACCTAACTTATGTCGCTTTTCTTCAGGGATATGGGCATGTGCAGTACAGCCAAAGACTCGAAGATGGGCAACAGAAGGTTTATTTCCGGAGTATGCTTCATAGGGCGTAGAAAATTTGTCGAGCGCTTTCGTAGGAAGACGGTTTATGATGTGGGTGGCATGTAGTACTGCATCCCCCCAGAACTTGTTCGGTAGACCTGCGTCGTTGAGCATCGCACGTGCACACTCAATGAGCGTTCGGTTCATTCGTTCCGCAACACCGTTCTCTTGTGGTGTGTACACATTCGTCTTTTCGTGATGTATGCCCTTAGACTTCAGATAGGCCTCGAATTCCTTTGAACTATATTCGCCACCACCATCGCTGCGGAGGTAGTTTGGCTTGCATCCGGTTTCGGCTTCTGCACGCACGAAGTACTCCTTCGTAAATCCAAATACTTCGTCTTTTGATTTTGCCAACTTCACCACTAGGTGGTGAGAATGTCCGTCGATGTATGTGACAAAATACCGGTGACCGGTCCGTGCTGTAGTTTCCATGGGGCCGCATACGTCCGAGTAAGTTCTGTGAAGAACATTCGGATTTTGCACATCTGACTTTGCCGTTATGGGCTCGCGATGTTGCTTTCCTTTCAGACAAGCCTTGCAAGTAGACGCATTATGATCTTTAGAGCCAATTTCTTCCATCCCTGAGACCATATCTTTTTCTTCGAGTTTAAGGACATTTTTAATATTTGCATGCCCGAGGCGTCGATGCCAGATCTCGAGGGTTGCTTTAGACATGGTGGTGTGGGAGGTGAAGGCGGACAGGGGAGTAGTGGGATCGAGTGCTCCTGGTGCGTTGACTATGCATGCAGAATGACTGCCGGACGTGACGCTTGCTTCCAATATGTACAGGGATTTCTGTTTGGATGCCAGCGCTGCCACTTTGTCTCCAGCTAGTATCTTGCAGCCGTGTTCTCCGAAAATAACCTGCAGGCCTTTTGAGGCTAAGGCCAGTACAGACATCAAGTTTGTGTCGAGATCAGGTACATAGTACACATCTCGTAGCAGGGTAGGACTTGAGCGACCATTGTCCAGTTTCATGTCCATTTCGATTCTCCCCTTGCCAGTGGCTAGGATCGACCTGCCATCACCGATGATGACTGGTTGTGTCGGAATTAATTTTTGGAAGGAGGTGAACCATGCGCGCTGACAGCACATATGTGCTGAGGCACCGGAGTTGATGACCCATTCTGATGCACCTGTACCAGAACAAGTACGCGCCATGAAGAGCTGGAGGGAAGTGCTGTCTGCATCCTCCACTTGTACAATTTTCGCTGACAGCTCGGTTTTCTCTTTTGACTTGTCGCTTTGCGAGGTTGACTGAGAGGTCACCTTCGCCGCTTCATCCGCTTTCTTCTTATGACACTCGTTTTCCGTATGCCCAATTTTTCCACAGGGTTTGTAAGTACACTGCTTCTTTTTTCTCTTCTTGTCCGTCGGCTTAGACTTCTTGCTAGTAGTCATCTTTGCAGCTAGTGCTGACTGCGTCTTGGTGGACAGTTGAGACTTTTCCTCAATTAGGACTTGGGCTTTGACTGCGTCGACAGAGAGCTTGTCATCTGACGCCATCAAGATAGTACGGAGTGTCGAGTATGACTGCGGAAGAGATATGACCATAGCTATTGCTACGAGCGAGTCGTCGAGAGGTTGACCAAGGGATGCGAGTATGTGAGCCTTCTGATGCATAGCATTCAGTTGGGTTTCCATGGGTTGATCATCTGTGAGGGTCCCACGGAATAACTCGCCGATGATATAGGCAATACTCTGTTTGCCTTTACCCTCATACTGCTCCTTCAGCTTGTTCCAGGTTTCTGCCGTGGTGGCTGCATATAGGACACCGCTCAGAGGTTCGTCCTTGAGTGTGAGCGTTATCTGCGCACACGCCTCTCTGTCCTTATTTTGCCATTCTTCATGTTCATCTGGGTGGGTGTTAGGGTCCGGAGATTTTGTTTCGGAACCAGCAACGATGTTCCAGAGTGCTCGAACTGACAAGACCTTTTGCATTCGAAATTTCCACATCTGATAGTTAGAGCCATCATCTGCGAGAGCTGCTATGTCGTAGAGTCTGCTAGATCCTTGAGAGACCTTAGCGCTTGCAGACGCTGACGTGTTTGAGCTTGCAGACGGCCCAGCCTTTGCCTTTGAGGCAGATGATGCAGATGGCGATGACATATCTTGTAGCTAGTAGTGGTGCCACTTGTTCGAATATGATTTGAGTATGTTAGAGCTCGGGGCTCATAACCTCTTGAAGTAAGGCAGATGGACTCAGGTTTTACCTGTGAGAGGGAGTCTCAGACTTTAAATGAACAAGTCTCTATTGTAGTACTCTAACCTGTGAGAGGGAGTCTACACATTATTCAGTAATGTAAATATCAAGAAAACGGAATAGAATTTACCTCAGACTTTAAATGAACAAGTCTGAGGTTTGCCAAAGGGAAAAACATTCAACCTAAGTTAAGGTAAATTATGTAAGGCTGTGCGGTGACAAAGACAAGGAAGACAAGGTGAAACTGGTCAAACTCCAACACAGGCACACTCTCAAGGACTGTTTGGATAAATGGGATCTAGGAAACCAGTCTAAGGATATTTGAATTCCTCCTTCAAGTCCAGGCCAGCTATCACTGGAGAATGTGGGTAGCCTGATGCTGCAGGCTCATGGTTCTTGAAATATATCTGTAGGCTACCTCAGTAGACTGTGAGCTACTAAGTAGAATACTGTACCTGTAGGCTACTACAGGATGTTAGTAAGTAATGTACTGAGAAATATATAGATGCTTACCCTCAGTAGACTGTGAGCTACTGAGGAAACTCTATGAAATGTACTGCTAAGTCCACTCTAAGGTGATTATGTAAGCACCCAAACATCGCACCTATGACCTGCAATACAGGGGAGATTTATATGCTCCAACAATGGTTTCCTTAGGTTCATCTCAGGCCCCACTTGTTAGTGCACCCTAGTATCCCCTCAGAACAACCATTGTGTGTGCCACTCTCAACAGAAGGGCTGAGTTGTCACTCAGTGATGGTGCAACCCCAGGTCCCCATTCAAACACCTAGTGTGTCCTCAAGCTCAAGGGATGCCTTGTTGTGCCACACCCCTCCACCTTCTCATGTTCTACCTACAAGATACTCTCACAGCCATGGCCACACATGCTCGCCATCTTGCTTGCACTTCAAGAATTCACCAAGCTATGGTCATAGGTATTTGCACTTGTATTTGAACAGGCCCCACAGCCACTGTTCCCATTCCTGCAACCACCATCACCACTGCTTGCATGCTCCCACTTACCAGCACTCTTGAGGGATGAGCCTGTACTGGACCAGCTCACTAGTTGGCTTGTTGAAAGAGTTGTGCCCTCTGGTTCCTATAGTACTCAGTTGTCCCATGTGTAGAAAAGGGCTGTAGGCAGCCTCAGCAGTGACTCAACTACTAAAATATATTAGTGTACCTGTAGGCAGCTACAGGTTGTCAGTAAGTAAGTACTGGTAAAAGAATGTGTGAACATACCCTCAGTAGTGACTCAACTACTGAGGAAACAGTACCAAAATGTACTACTAAGTGTGCTCTAAGTGCTTATGTAAGCAAGTAAAAACTCGCACCAAATATACATCACACAGAGGTGATTGAATCTCCAACACCATGGTAGCCATGTGCCAATGCACTTGAGAAGGTCATGCAGCTGCCACCATTCCCACTTGAGAAGGAGGTCATGCAGTTGCAAGTGCAGTTGCACACCCTGGCACTCTTGTATGGCACACTAGGCCTATATGTGGATGATATAATAACTTGAAGTCTTTTTTTAATTCTGTTTATGTGTTTTAATGAATGTTCTTGTGCTTGGGTCCACCCTTTCCCTGCCCCTGATGCTGCTCACATGATATCTCGACAACTGCTCGTCCAGCCCTGTCGCAAATCTGGATCCTGACCCTCCTCGCCAAGACCTTTCGAATGGTGCATTTTGCATTGCTGTCTCTGCTGCCATTCTGGAGATATAGGTGTTTTTGTGGATGCAGGAGCTGTTGGACAAATTTGCAAATATCTCAGGATTGGGTGTACATATTCCCTCAGTTCCTTGTTCTCCAGGCTCTCTCCACTCCCCTTGAGCATTGTAAGGAAGAGAGAGAAAGGAGAGTGTGAGGAGATAGCTAGAGCTCTCCTGTTGGAAGATGGGTCCTAGTTTGGCCCAGGAGACTAGAGATGCTTGGTAGAGGTCAAAGAGTGTGGTGAAAAGACTGAAAATGCGCCCTAAAAGTCCCAACAATAGCTGAGATAATGTCTAAGGAATGGCTGAGGATGGAGAAATACAGTGAGCAACAAAAACATTGCAATGTTTGCAACATTTTGATTGTGTGTAAGATAGCTTGGAAATGGTTGTGGCTGTGCTAATGCCATAGGGAGGACAATTGTAGCCCTTGGTCACAGCTTTCTATTGGTGGTCTTTCCAAGCTCAGGAGTGAAGTGGCTGTGATGGTATGGGCCAATTACTAAGGCCTATGCATTGCAATGTTTTTGTTGCTGACATCATGGTGGATGCAATCTACAGTGTGGAGTATGTATTCATGGCAGGAATGCCAGCTATTGCTTACATAATATATCACATGATCAATCCAATGATTTGTCAGCATGCAAACAAAGCCAAATATTGAACTTGCATCATTTATCCTCTACCTGTACCACAACTCCAAAAACTGCCTATCTGGCTCATCAGGGTTACTCTCTCAGGGAAATGTCAGCAAAATGCAGTCCTCACAGCACTCCCATGAGTAGGATGTATGGTCAGCACCATTTGTTCCTTAAAAAACTCACCCCTGTGCTGTTTCCCCCACTAATGCCTGAGGGGTCCTGATGCTAATCTATACTGGGAAAGCTGAAAATTCCATGGAGGTCAGTCTGGCACTTCAGGACATAAAGAGTGAACTGATATACTCCCAACTAATGTATTTCTGCCAAAGAGAAGCTGGTACCAAGGTTGGGTTGAGGAATACCCTCCTTTGCACACCAGGTGTCATCAAGGGTCAGCAAGAATATCCTGTGTACTGAACTGTGGATGTCTGGGAAAGGAGCATTTGGTCATTAGTGACCAATGGAAACACTGAGGGACATATTGCAGCAAGGAATCTGCACCCCAGAAGCCCAGTAGGCTATCCCACTCATGACCACCTAGTGTGCAAGGGAGGATATGCCTCAACCCAAACTTGGTGCTGGCTTCTCTTTGGTAGAAATACATTAGTTGGGAGCATATTAGTTCACTCTTTATGTCCTGAAGTGCCAGACTGACCTCCATGGAATTTTCAGCTTTCCCAGTATAGATTAGCATCAGGACCCCTCAGGCATTAGTGGGGGAAACAGCACAGGGGTGAGTTTTTTAAGGAACAAATGGTGCTGACCATACATCCTACTCATGGGAGTGCTGTGAGGACTGCATTTTGCCGACATTTCCCTGAGAGAGTAACCCTGATGAGCCAGATAGGCAGTTTTTGGAGTTGTGGTACAGGATAGAGGATAAATGATGCAAGTTCAATATTCGGCTTTGTTTGCATGCTGACAAATCATTGGATTGATCATGTGATATATTATGTAAGCAATAGCTGGCATTCCTGCCATGAATACATACTCCACACTGTAGATTGCATCCACCATGATGTCAGCAACAAAAACATTGCAATGCATAGGCCTTAGTAATTGGCCCATACCATCACAGCCACTTCACTCCTGAGCTTGGAAAGACCACCAATAGAAAGCTGTGACCAAGGGCTACAATTGTCCTCCCTATGGCATTAGCACAGCCACAACCATTTCAAAGCTGTCTTACACACAATCAAAATGTTGCAAACATTGCAACATTTTTGTTGCTCACTGTATTCTCCTGAGGCTCTGCATCTCTATTTCTGGCTTCTCATCTCAACTGATGCAGCTGTTATTATTCTTCTAAGTATGTACAGTGTACTGTAAGTAGTTGTGAGCTTACATAAGCCACAATGCATCCAAACACTAAGTAAAAAGATAAGGAAATAAGTACAGAACAGATCTGTAAGTAAAAACAGTGAAATAAAAGAAAATACCTAGTAGGGAGACTTCCCTCCCTACAGCATTCCCCCACATTTTGTGTTGCTGTGCTGAGCCATTGTTCATTGGTGCATACCCTTCCTCCTACCCTCTATGCTGTTTGGGGCATAACTCATTCAATTCTGGTCTGAATCATTCGCTTTTTTTAGATGTGACTCTACTAGATGAACCCTACTAGAAGATATACAAGATGTCATGTACGCATTCATGGATCCGAAGTTATTTGAGTTTTTGTGTTTAAACAGGGCTGGGCAGGTTGAGATGGTGTATCTTGCTCATTTTCATGCCAGGCCTTTCAGTTTTCCGCAGAGTGGTACTACTCATTCACAGCTATTGGGAGATACCTGGTTTATGGTGATGCACTGAGTGGCCTCAATTGTTCTGTGTTCAGGCATACTGGCATTTGTTCCTGGTAGCATACCTCCCTCATTTCTTGGCCATTCCTCCTGAAAATTGGTACTAGCACTCTCCTCGAGGAGCCACCCCCATTGACTGCTCCTTTGTCTAGTTCCTCACAGCCATTCTCGAGATAGGGCCAAGCCTGCCTCTGGAGGGCTATGAGACAACTTTGGCAATAACTCAGGTTTGGATGGTCCAATCGGTGAGATTCATTTTGCACTGAGCTCTCCTATTCATGTAGAATTACCTCCCAAAGTTGTGTATCCACCAGCCCCACAGTTGTCATTTGGTGACCTGCTCCCTGCCCCCTGCCTCATCACCATGCAACACTGTATGAAATATCTCCCACATTTTGCTGCTGTTGTAGAAAAGGGCTGTAGGAAGCCTCAGTAGTGACTCAACTACTAAATATATTAGTGTACCTGTAGGCAGCTACAGGTCATCAGTAAGTAGGTACTGGTAATGAATGTGTAGACATACCCTCAGTAGTGACTCAACTACTGAGGAAACAGTACCAAAATGTACTACTAAGTGTACGCTCTAAGTGCTTATGTAATCAATAAAAAAGCGTACCAAAAAGGGTTATCACACTGGGGTGATTCAATCTCCAACACACCCCCTGAAGCTCCACTGTGTGATAAGTAGAAGTGCAGAACATATAACTCAAATGAATGTATACCCAATAATTCAATAAAATGAGTGTTTATTCTGCTGCAAGTGAGCTTCGAGTCCAAGTGTCCAACGAGTGTTGTTTGGTTGTATTTGCCATACTGCATTGTGGCAACTTCCTGTTTCAGAATGCATTGTACTGTGCACACTCTGGCCTTGTACTGTAATCGAGAAGGCTGCCATTTTGACTATCGGAGGGTCGCTGTCGCTCCGAGTCCGTCTGGGAGGCACCCCCTGCCGATTATAAGTGTCTGGAAGACACCACGGGGGTTTCTGGCATTTCCTGGGTGCTCAGGATGGCTGTATGGTACCACTGACTGCTGTGTGGTCACTATGGTGCGTATGCCCTCTCATTTGTGCATTTCCGGCATTGCTGACCTTGCTATAGTGTACACATAGTGTTGGGGACCTCCCCACTAAGTTTCTGTATCATTTGGTTCACTTTGAGAGGATTTGAAGCAGCTGCATGAGGATGCCAGCTGTCCAGTATGTGCACCCTCTTGTTTTGACTCATCTCACATGCCTGACTTCACTACAGCCTATCTTCTGTATCCATAACCCTCCCATAGGGTGTCGAAGTCATTTTGAGGATGTTGAGAAGGGGTGAAGCTGCCACATGAGAGTGTGAGCTATCCAGTATGTGGGCCCTCTTGTTTCGATCTGTTGTGCATGCCTGATCTCATTATAGCCCATCTTCATCATCTGATACCCTCCCATAGGGTACCTAAACCATTTCATGGGCCTGAAGAGAGATAGAGGGGACTGTGTGGGGCCACTTGTGTAAAGTAGGCATCTCACCTCATATGCACATTGCTGACACTTCCAGCTCTTGTTTTGATTCTTCCACATTGATGGGGTACCCTGTAGGGTGTAGGAGCATGTGTAGTGCCATTAGGACATGGTTTGGGCGATGCAGGTAGGCCATCCTGCTGTGATACCTCTTGCTGTGTGTGCTGACACTTGCTGTCAGCCAGCAGCTGTGTCTCTGCTCTGTGCAAGCAGACGGTTCTGCTGCTTGTTGCATCACCATTCTCCCAATTGTTCCACCCAGTCCATTCCCATGGTAAATCCCATAGTAGCTCTGGTGTGCCATGTTGCTTGAGCCAAGCATGCTTGCTGTCTTGTCTTGTAGTCTTGTGCCACTGCTGTGAGACTGCTGTTTGACTGTCAGAAGGTCCAGTGCACTTCTGAGTCCATCTATGAGGCATCTCCTGTCTCTGGAACATATCTGTGATATTCCAGAGGCATTGTGAGACTTTGTGGGGTAGTGAAGTGGGAATGTTGAGGGCAAGGTGTCTGTAGCCTCTTGTTTCGATGCTGCAGATGTTTTGTAGGTCTGCTTTGATCCTACCATGATGGCATGGGTCCACGAGAGTCCTAGGAAGGTGTATGAAGCCATCTTCATGCATTTCTGGTGGCACAGGTACATAAGCCATTTGATTGCTTCACCTCCTGCTCAGTGCACTGACTCCCACTGCCAGCTAGCATCAGTTTTCTGACTCCATGTGAGTCACTGAACTTGCTACTGGGCTTGTTGTCACCCCCACCACTGGTATCCTTAGCCTTATCAGGCTCCTTTGGGTGTCTCTCCAAATGTGGTAGGTCTGCTGGCATGTCAACCATTTGGGCACTTGTGGCCCTTATCTCCAGCTTCATCACTGTCAACCTGATGTCTGTGCTATCCCCCCTACCTGTTTGAGCAAACCTATGCACCCTCACCCCCCAGACCTCGTCAGGTGGGGAATCCCATGTGGAGTGCCTTTGGTGGGTTCACTGCAGGTGTTGTGATACCCACTTGCTTCATGTACATGGCAACCTGAGTTCTGTGACCATACCACCATGCATTTGTGCTGGCAGCCTGTTCTGTAGCATAGAATGTTTGGCATGTGGAGCAGGGGTTTTGACATGTATCCCCGGGGGATCAGGTATGTCAGTGATTGTCTTGCCATTCATCCCAGTGTGCTGATTCTCCTTGGAAGGTATCTGTGGCCCATCTTGCATAGAGCGTCCACTGGCCTGTCTGGTACAGTTACCTGCAGGCTTGAGAACCTCAGAGCTTGACTTCAGTAAGTCTTGGTTCTCCTCAACTTCATCACTTGCACACTGACTGCCCTCGTCAGATGCTTGGAGCTCCTTCACATGTTTGCTGTACCATGCTTGACCTGTACTCCTCACCTCAAACATGGGTAGGACATCCACCACATGCTGCATGTCTACAACCTTGTCCTTGGGCTTCCTGTGCCCAGTCTGGGTCTCGGTGCATTCGCTTGTAGTGTCTGGCAGGTCCCCTTCAGGTTCAAGGGCCTTCAAGCTCAACCCTGGTAAGGCTTGACTCTCCTTGATCTTGTTGCTTGCATGCTGACTGTCTTCGTTGGGTGCTTTGACCAAGTTCATATGTTTGTCATGGCTGTTACTGGCATCCACAACCTCTACCTCAACCTCTGGTAGGTTGTCTTCTGCCCCCTGCATGTCTATGACCTCAGACTCAGGTGTTGGGTACCCAGATTTGGTCTCAGCACAGTCATTTGGGCTGTCTGTGAAGTCCTCTTCTCCACTAGTTTGGATTTCTGGTTTGTGGTGGCTGTTGAAGATGTTCTGAGCAGTTTCACCAGCTGTGCCCTGCTCGGGCTGTGATCTGCTCTGCCACATAGCTTCCTCAGCTGCTAGCCAGCTTTCAGGTCTTGGAATCAGACCAAAGTGCTTTTTGAGGTAGTCCCACTTTTCAAGTGGCAACTTCAGGTGTAGCATAAATGTGAAAATGCTGTCTGGAATTCCACTAATGATGGTGTAGTTTACCATTGCATTTCATTGTGTCCATGACTGGTCTGCAGTTTGCCAAGCCACAACTGTGTCTTGTTCCTCATTGGTCTGCAGTGTCCAACTTTCACCTACACCATACTGCTGTGCTGGATGTATAGGTCATGTTTCAGACCCAACCAGGAACCCCATCAAACCTTTGTCAGAAATGGTGCATAGGACAGAACTTGCATAAGTTATCCAGTTTTGCCCATTGTGTGTGAGCTCAGGTAGGTAATCCATCCATCATATCCAATAGCTTTTGAGAGTAAAGACAGTAGTACTTTCTTGTTGAGTAGTCTCTTTGTTTGAGTTGACTGCAAGTCTCCTACAATAAAATTTTCCTTCCATGCTATGTGGGGCTCATAACCTGTAGAAAAGGGCTGTAGGCACCCTCAGTAGTGACTCAACTACTAAATATATTAGTGTACCTGTAGGCAGCTACAGGTCATCAGTAAGTAGGTACTGGTAATGAATGTGTAGACATACCCTCAGTAGTGACTCAACTACTGAGGAAACAGTACCAAAATGTACTACTAAGTGTATGCTCTAAGTGCTTATGTACTCAATAAAAAAGCATACCAAAAAGGGTTATCACACTGGGGCGATTCAATCTCCAACAGCTGTATCTCTTGCTTTTGGGGGTCATTATTCTACTCTCAAAGGGCTCTTGAATGATGTGCATTAAGTCATGGTTGGTGCAATGGTTGCAGAGCTGTCTGAATTCTTTGCTTGTACAGAGTGCTCTGGACAGCTTTGCCAATATCTCAGGAATGGGTTGACTGATTCACATATTCTTTTTTTACTGCATTCACCCTCATGTCCCCCACTGGTTCCCACTATTTCATGTTGATCACCCTAGCCATTGTCCTTTGGCATCTCTTCTCCATTATCTCCCCTGTTGGTGCCTTTGAAGTTGCACTCACTGCAGAAACAAGATTCTCTCTGGTACCAGATGTAGTATGGGCAGACAAGTAAAATGTACATAGAATGTACTTCACCAGATGATCTGCCCTTGTCATGGCAACTTATGTAAAGATGTGCTTCCCAGATGCTGCCTGGAGTCCGGCCAGCCCCAGTGGCCCCAGTCTGGGCAGACAGCAGCACACATCCCTGGGGGTACAGGCAGCCACCATACCATCTGCCCTTCTTCCAGTCATTGTACAGGCACATCATCTGTTCATATGGCCATAGTATAGATTTCTACAGGAATAATACAGAACCACCATGTGAATCCTGCCCCTCCAGACCCTCCCTACCACAAATCCCACATATAGTGCTCCATCCATGCATTGAATGCATGCTCTCTGCCCTCACAGCTGGCTCCCAAGTATGTTCCAAGGCCCCTCTGACCATGGACTGCCCTAGCACACCCATAACATGGATGTGGACATGAGCTTCAGGGAACTGATGGCATTGGCTCTGGCTGAGGTGAGCAGGCCATAAAATATATCTTCCTCCCACTGCAAGCATTTCACAATTTTTCTTGAGAAAACATGCTGAAAAAATTGAAGAAAGAGATACTCTTTTTTGACACATGTTTTCAAAGAGAAAAGGCAACAATAACACTGTGTTTTCTTTGCTAAAAAAACATTGATTGATGCTAATACCCATTAGTGTAGAACCTAATGGGCATTACCATTAATTCATGTTTTTTGGCAGAAAAGACAAAGAAAACATTACATTATATTCACCATTTTTCTTTGAAAACAGCCAAAATAAAAGAGTATCTCTTCCTTCAATTTTTTCAGCATATTTTGGGATGAAAAATTGTGAAATGCTTGCAGTGTCCCATAGTACACAAGAGAGTGGCATATTTTTGTCCTCAACAGACCATAGTGCCTCTAGGGGACATCACAGCATGACCCTAGACCCAATCTTGGGATGAATGTCATTGGTTTCAAGTGGGATGACAGGGACACAAAACACATCTTCTCTGCTCAGTCCACAGTTTGAAAATGATTTCAGCTTCACTAAATCATTAAGCCAGTCCTTGGTAAGTAACAGCAGACCTAGCAGCCTGGCACATGGGGGCTTACTTGATCTTAGGTGCAAGAGGTTACAGGACATGACTGTGGAACCCAACATATGTCATTTGGACAACAACCTCAAGGCCATCCAATGCTTCCAGCATTCAGAAATCCATCACAATGGGAGGACCCTTTTAGTTGTGTGAGTTAGTCTCAGTCTGGAACATGAGGGATCTCACCTATCCCCAACCATCTTCAGTCCTGTGATGCCTTCAACTCCATATATGCATGGAAACATGTTGACCTACAGTGAACAATCAGTGCATGCACAATCAATTGGGCTAATCCATGCATGATTACTTGTTAGGGTACACACCTCACCAACCAGCCCAAATGCCACTCCATGATCCAGGCAACCAGTATATTTGATCTTTGTCTTCCAGTCTCAATCCTGCACACTTTTTTGCAGAAGAAATCAAAAAGATCAATATCAAACTTGTGGAATTCAAGCAGCCACACCATACCATGCCATACATCATGTTCCTCTGGGTTGGGTGGTAGGTCAGTTTCATATGCATTCTGGGGCTCCAGGCTATGTGCTTCACAATGATTGACAGCTTTGAAGAAGGGTTCTGGGGAACATGCATGTGGAAATCCTAACTTGGGTGGTATGTGTGGACCCCTGGTAGGATAAGGGGGTTTAAGAGGTGCTGGGTCACTGGGGACATGGGGACAACTAGGCCTCAATGAATGACTTGCAAGGTCGATGTCTGAAGGCAGAGGTTTGTGTGATAGCGAATTCATTTTGTATTGTAGTCAACTTGCTTGTTCTTGCAGCCATGGCTCTTGCGTGTGCAGGTGTAGAGCTTTGGCATGATGTGTTGAGGGATGAGAGGAAGGGGTAGAGCATTGAGTGGAGGATGCAGGTAAAGGTCACATGTATGTGATATATGCATCACACATTTGATAATGGGAGGTAGAAAACATGTTGCATGATGGAAAAGCACATGGTAAACAATTCATCTGCCTGGAACACATCCTAATGTATGGGCAGCTGGATAAACACAGGTCTTGATGTCAAGAAAGGAAGTTATCTGTGTGTCTGGTGCTCAGTCAGCATACAGGCAGATGAGAAATCCTTATGGTACAGACAGATGGTATGTTTGTCTGTCTGGACAATGGATTAGATAGAGACATGTGATCTGTCTCAGAACTGTATGTCAAGAAATTTCCTAAGGCTCAAGAGGATTTCATGGAGTGCAGATTTGGTACAGAAAGGTGCATGAATATATCTGACTGTCAGTTTTTGGTATGGGAATATGGTTAGCTCCATTCAGATTACAGGCAGACCATCTTCCCTGATCTAATTATTGTACTGACAGAATCTCATTTCCACAGTGACTGTTGGTTTGCAACCAAGGTCAGTTGAATTCTCAAGTGACCTGCAGATGTAGGGAGAACATTCTCCCTAGTAAGATATTCCTTTTATTTTATTGTTTCTACTTTCACTTTTTATTTCTGTTCACTTACTTTTGCTTTTACATACTTAGTATTCTGAGTAGTATACTTGTGTTGTGGCTTATGTAAGCCCACGTGCACAGTTACATTACACTGTACCTACCTAAAACAATAAAAATTGAGTTATGAGTTATGGGCTGTGAGTTCTAGTTTGAGAGTTGGAAGGTTGCAAGTGGCTTTCCCCTGTGTTCAGATGGCCTCAGACATCCTCAGACCATGTTTTCTTGCCAGGTTATAGGAGCCCCTTTGGACTAACTCCCCTTCAGGTCAACACTGCTCTACCTCTGCCTCTAAATTCATTTCCTTCAATGGTACCTTTCACATTGCTGTCACTGTCACTGTTGATAAGTTATAGCCATTTCTGTGGAAAGTGAGATGTGGGGACCATTTTGTGAATATCTTGGGATTGGTTGCATGTATTCCCTCAATTCCTTTTTCTCCAGGCTCTCCCCACTTCCATCCACTGTTCCCCTGCATTTTGTACTGCCAGGTGCTGAGCCATTATTCATTGACACATACCTTCCTCCTACACTCTACACCATTTAGGGTGTAACTCATACAATTTCACACCAAATCATTTACTTTTTTTCGACATGACTCTACTAGACAAAACCTACCAGAGGATATACAAGACATAGTGCATGCATTCACACTTCCAAAGTTATTTGAGTTTTGCATTTCAACAGGATCAAGGTGTGCAGTTTTCTCATACAGGCTCCCAGAGAAATTGAGTTGTGCATGCAGCCTTGGCTTGTGTCATATGTGACCTTCCAGTTGCCAGGAAGACTGCACAGTTAGCAGTGGTGACTAGTCACTTTTACTGCACTACATGCAATTGCTCTCATATTGATACCCTCAGGCGGACAGATGTCACTTCAGATGACTGGCAATTTCACAATGATGCTCTTCTATGATTGTGAGTGGAGACATACTGGCAGGCTCATTCAACAGCTAAACACATGAAGATTTTCCATACTTATGGGGTGAGAAGGTCGCCATTCTGGCACCTCCCTTATTGGAACCCCCCACACTAGTTGGTAGTTGACCTGATGCACTGCCTGCTCGAGGGGCTGACCCAGGATGAGTCTTGTGAACACTTGGGACTCATGACAGTGACAGCATGTTTAGCAAGCAAACCATGTGTAGCATTCAAGTACACCTTTTGCAGCACAGATGAAAGTGAAGTCACAAGATTAAACCCCAACAGTCAAAAGCAAATTATCACCATTCAGAGGCTTCTCCTGAGTGCCATGGAGGACTACTGTGATGATGATTTGATCAACATGGCTTGCTACATCTCCCAACTAGGACAGAAACTACAGACCAAGAACATTGAAGCCTTACAGTATGTAGCAGAGGGGCTTGATCTTCAACCAAATTGGGAGATGAAGAAGGTGGGGAAGAAGGTGTGCAAAGCATGCTGGGTAGACACCTTGTTGGCTTGAGTGAGTATCAGGTCTCCAGATACCCTTCAACTTATATCCATGCAGCATCAGCACAAGCCTATGAAAGCTCCCCCCATCATCCAAACTTCAACTCCAGAGGTGATGCACCAAATCTGGCAAGTCATCAAAGATACCCACACCCTGTCATGGGTGAGATCAGTACCACATAATTTTGGTGACACTAGGGCAGGCACCCTGAAAGCTGATGAGTGGCATACCATGGTTACAATTTATCTCCCCTTGGCATTAATCAGCCTATGGGGACAAGGCTGCAAGGAGCCTGTTGATGGGTTAGAATCCCAATATCTTTGCATCTTGGAGTACACCATGGATCTGGTCTGTGCTGTGTGCATTGCATGTCTGTGAAGCATGACAGAGGACCAGATGACTGCATACTGCAGTTATGTCACAAGTTGGCTCAAGTCTTTGCCAGAGATCTTCCCCCATGTGCACATATGTCTGAATTATCATATGGCTATCCATGTTTATGACTACCTCAGACTTTTTGGACCTGTAAGGTCATGGTGGTGCTGTAGAAAAGGGCTGTAGGCAGCCTCAGTAGTGACTCAACTACTATATGTATTGAATACCTGTAGGCAGCTACAAGGTATCAGTAAGTAGTCTAATATGAATAATATGTAGGCTTACCCTCAGTAGTGACTCAACTACTGAGGGAACAGTATGAAAAACATACTACTAGGTGCGCTCTAAGCACTTATGTAAGCATAAGAAACTCGCACCAGAATAAGCTATCACACTGGGGTGATTCAATCTCCAACAGGTGCTTCCCCTATGAACACCTTATTGGACACTTGCAATGCATGCCAACAAATCACCAATTTGGTATGCCACTCCAGAGTTATAGGTGTCCACAATACTCATGTTATCCATAGGTCAGCAAGAAGAGACTGTTTTGAAGACATTCATGCAAGGTTCCCAGATCAGATACTGGCTGTCTCATCCAGAATGCCCAAAAGTTATTCAGTGCTGCAAATCTCTATTTGACAAATACCTATCTGCTGGTGGAGACCTGTCATATGACTCTACCTATGAGTTGGACAAAGTTCCATCCTCAGTGCCAAGTGATCTCCACAAACTCACTTCTGTGAAATTGCATGTCTTCTATTCCCACTTCTGATTTGGTGGATCCACCTTCAGTTGCCATTCCACCCATATTGGTAACAGCTTAGTCTTCTTCTACCCCAGAGGCTGCACTTCTACTGCCATTCCTGGCAGTATTAAGTACATCATCCTTCATGAAGAAGTCAAATTTGTTGTTCAATGCCAGCTACACATGAATGAAGATATGCTCAACCCATTTTGTCACTATCCACACTTTCCTGCATCCCTCTAAAGTGCTAAACTTTCAGACATGTTAGAATTTGTCCATCCATCATGGGTAGTGTCACTTTGTGCAGTGGTAGTATTCTCAGGAGGAAGTCATCATACTACAACTGACTCAGGTACATCATGATAGTCAATTCATGGCAAGTGACTGAGAATGGCCTTAGGAATAGAGTATGTGGCACTGGTAGACTGTATGTGCAGATTATGTACATGTAGATACAATTTACTTGTTCCTAAATAGTCCTTGAGCAATGTCTTGACAACCATATGAGTGTGAAAAGTCAGAAGCCTATGTGACGTAGCTTGCACTTCTTGCAACCATAGATTTTGACAGGTCTGTAAACCCTGTTGCCATGTGTGCCATTGTTCACTATCTTAATCTTTCCTGCAGGAGATATCCCCATCATTTTGAATCCACTACAGACAGATTATACCAACAATCATACTTATTATGTACTACTAAGTGACTGATATTATAATGGAATGGGGTGGTAGAAAAGGTGTGCATGAGAAAAGTCAACATTGATATATCAATCACAACTCATGGTCACATGTACAGTTACTTTGTGATGATGGTGGATATACACGTGACTGTGAGTTGTGTTCTGTATATCAATGCCATTTTTTCTCATGAACACCTTTTTCCTTTCCACCCACTCACCAGTTGTAAGTTGCTCATGGTTCATCACTCATGGGTTCATTATTCTAACATCTTGCCCATAGATGCCATGCATTGGTATATACATAGATAGACCCATTCAGTTTGAAGGTACATTGAGGAACAAAACTGTTGCAATGTTTGCAACAATTTGATTGTGTTGGGTATAGCTAGGAAATGGGTGTGGCTGTGCAAATGTTGTAGGGGAGACATTTGTAGCCCTTGGTCCTGGCTTTCCATTGCTGGTCTTCATGAGTTCAGCAGTGCAGTGGCTGTGACTTTATGAGCTGATTACTGAGGCCAGTGCATTGCAACAGTTTTGCACCTTTTGTTGCAGTGGATGCAATCTACAGCATACAACATGTAGTTTGGACATTAATGCCTGCTAGTGCTTACATAATATATCACATGACCAATTGAATGTTTTTCCAGCATGCAAACAATGCCAAACATTGAATAATGTGTCATTTTTCCCTGTTCTGCATTGCAACTCAAGAAATCATTTGTCTGGCTTATCAGGATTAGTCTCTCAGGCAAATATTGGCAAATTCAGGCATTAACCACACCAACATGAGTAGGGTGTGGGCCCAGTACCATCAATCCCTTAAAAAGGCTGCTAGGAGTCATCTTAGCACTGTTTCATCTACCAATGACTAAGGGGTCCTGACACTAATCAGTACTGAAAAAGCTGAAAATGCCATAGAGGTCAGCCTGACACTTCATGACATGAAGAATAAACCAATCCCCTCCCATCCAATGTATTTTTTCCAAAAGGAAGCTGATATCAAGGTTAGGGTGAAGCAAAACCCTTCTGTGCCTCCTAGGGGTCATGGTGGGGAAGCCTACTGGGCTGCCAGGATGCAGATTTTTCCCTTTCTATCTGTCCATGAATGTTGCCATTGGTCACTTATGACCAAATAATCTCTTCCTAGTCATCCCCAGTCCAGCACAGGGCATAGTCTGGCTGACCCTCCTTGACACCCCCAGTTCAAAGGGCAGCCATACCTCCCTCCAACCTTGGCACCAACTTTCCTTTGCAAAAATACATTGGATGGGAGGGGATTGGTTTATTCTTCATGTCATGAAGTGTCAGGCTGACCTCTATGGCATTTTCAGCTTTTTCAGTACTGATTAGTGTCAGGACCCCTTAGTCATTGGTAGATGAAACAGTGCTAAGATGACTCCTAGCAGCCTTTTTAAGGGATTGATGGTACTGGGCCCACACCCTACTCATGTTGGTGTGGTTAATGCCTGAATTTGCCAATATTTGCCTGAGAGACTAATCCTGATAAGCCAGACAAATGATTTCTTGAGTTGCAAAGCAGAACAGGGAAAAATGACACATTATTCAATGTTTGGCATTGTTTGCATGCTGGAAAAACATTCAATTGGTCATGTGATATATTATGTAAGCACTAGCAGGCATTAATGTCCAAACTACATGTTGTATGCTGTAGATTGCATCCACTGCAACAAAAGGTGCAAAACTGTTGCAATGCACTGGCCTCAGTAATCAGCTCATAAAGTCGCAGCCACTGCACTGCTGAACTCATGAAGACCAGCAATGGAAAGCCAGGACCAAGGGCTACAAATGTCTCCCCTACAACATTTGCACAGCCACACCCATTTCCTAGCTATACCCAACACAATCAAATTGTTGCAAACATTGCAACAGTTTTGTTCCTCACTGTAAGTTGCTCACTATTGTGAAAGTTTGTAGTACTAACAGATTCTTAACATTCAGCATTAAACAGCTAGCCTAGAATGTGTAGACATAGACAATTAGTACATCCATAGATAATTAATGCTAGTGAATTGATAGATAGCTTATGTATGAACAATGTCTTGACAACCAAATCATTGTGAAGGTTTTAACAAGCTGTTGGTGTATACATCAAGCAATTGTAGATTTTAGATAGCAATGATGCAGAGAGCATATGAAGAATGCATGCTAAGTTAAGCAAGTTCACGCATGCTGTTGGTTTGGATGTCATGCTAACTACATACTCCTAGACCATTGTTCCAACCCATTGTTAGGAACAATAGCAAGCTGATCATTGAAAGACATCGCATAAAGTCAATTTTCATCCATACTCCTCTCTACTGCCTTTACTACTCACTGATTTCTTCCAGCTTTTAAAACAATTCATTCCTACTATCAAATGGCATCTTCCATTCATATCCCTGCTGCTGCCCTTAATGATGCAGCTTTTGCTCTTCTGGAACAGTATGTGCAGGGCAAGCTCTCTGATATGATCACTCTGACTAAGATAGATGTCAAGCTTGTTGTCACAGGTATCCCCTTTGACCAGGAAGAATGGCTCAACCTCATGGGGATCATCTTGATGGATCCAATAGAGGGTTTCAATTCCATCAAGGCTGCTTGGCAGCTTGAGCAGGTGAAGATGACCCCTGTGTTGGAGGATGTTGCTGCATGGCAGCTAGGCTAGTGATGAATTATCTTTTGACAATTTGTTGGTGCAGATGAAGAAAAAGTTCAGGATAGGTTCAAGTTCAACAAATGGATGACTGTCTTCAATGAAGTGTTCGAAGCCTCTCATGAGGGTGCCACCATTGCTATCAAGGTTGTTAAGGCTGCCATGACTAAGCATGATGTCCTCTACTGCCCCAGTAAGTAAATCTGCAAACCACCATGGAGAGTGATTTGTTGACATTTATCAGGTGTTCATGAACTCTCCACTCCTCAGGCTTCATCTTCCAGTAATAAACTTCCAATTCTATATCAAGTAATTATTGAACAACCTTGCAGCCAGTGTCTCCCATGCCCCCCTTTCCCATGGTGTCTCTTCCTCAAAGAGTTGTAAGTCAAATAAGGTCTCCCACAGATCCGATGGTCCCCTACCCCCAGTGAAGTGTTCAAGCCCCAGCATGTCTGTTTGTCAGTTCTTGGATATGTCCATGCTGGAGGATGACACACTGGGGGCATTATCTAATGGTTTTGATCTAAACATGGGAAAATCATTCAATTAAGCAGATACTATTTTCATGACATGTTTTTGAATAAAACATTGGTCCTGATTGGATAGCATGATCTGATTTGATGTTCCAGGTCAGAAAAGATGATAGTATCATATATAATGGATTTTGTAGGAACATTCAAAGTTTTTACTCTTATGATCATGGGGTGAATCATCATACAGACATTTTGACTGTTTAATCACATGTTCTGACCATGATTTTAAGCAAAACATTTGAAATTTCCTGCCTTTGGAACATATGGTGTTACTCAAGTCAAAACATTATGCAGAACACAGTATATCTTCTGCCCTCAAAACATCAGTCAAATCAAAAAATAATTCCGCCATTGGTGGAATGGCCAATTGCTCATTGTGGAAATGGAACATTGGACCAAATGGAGAATGGCCTAGTGACAAAGCATCCAATGGACAAATGGTACAATTGTTACATTGAACAATCAGATGAATGTGCCTACAAACATTTCCGAGTTGGACCTTGTACTTGCATCAGAATTATACTCGCATCAGAGCTGTACTTGTGTCAGAGTTGTACTTGCATCGGAGTTGTACTTGCGCTGGAGTAGTACTTGCATCGGAGTTATACTTGCCTCAGAATTGTACTTGCATCGGAGCTGTACTTGCGTCGGAGTTGTACTTACATCGGAATTGTACTTACATCGGAGTTGAACCAACCCTGCCAGATTCAGATGGGACGGTACATGTCATGTATGTAGCTATGGACTTCCATAGTCATATCCCACCACCAAGGCTGAACCTCCACCAAACTCTTTCATGGGAAGCGTCTCGCGTTATTCCTGCCAGAGCATGCGTGAGTGTCATCAGTCACAGGTGGATTCAGGTCGACCGGCGAACACATCGGCATCCACATCCTGCAGAGGTCTTTCACATTGGCATCAATGTCTCGTGCATCTGCATCAGACATGAATTGCTCCATGATGCCTGGGCAACTGAGAACCTCCTGGAATTTCTTTCCACCAGCAAGTTGGAGTGGGATAGTCGTGCATTTGATGGCATGGCTCCATTCTAGAGTGAACCGATAGCATGTGTTGTTGTTGGGTAGTCAGATGGTACATAGCCGGCATGGAAGTGGATAGCAGACTTCTAAATTTGACTGGAATTCTGATGGTGAGAGAGCAGGGGAGACAGTTAGTCGCAAAGCACGAGTGTTAGGGTCAAGTGTGGTAGAAGAAGCAAGTTCTTCGGAAGTATGACGGACAATGCAGGATTGAGTGTCTAAACAACACAAGTTAGTGCATGCCATCCCAGTGGAGTGGAACTTCTCTAATAGTTCATATTCTAACAATCACAGGTTGAACACGTTGCGCTGCACGACGAACAAGATATATGCACTGTGAAAATGACTGGTCAGAACTAGTGTCTGCTGAAGGGCAAGAGAATGTTATCTCGTGACATTGTACGCCTTATGCGCCTCTGCGAGCCCCTTAGCTAGTCGCACAGTGGTGTCATTCGGGGGGAGATTTTCCGATCTGAGGTAAGGCGATGTGCCATAATAATTAGCGAGGGTGTAGAGATACCTGAACGTGACCATGGGAGGGTGGACTACTACACTCACATTCGGAGCGTCTGGTGCCTTTGTGTTCACCAACATTGCGTGTCCTCCCATGTACTAGGCTGCATCAAGCAGCGCATATTTTCCAACATATTTACATTGCTTCCAAGTTCCCTGGCCACCTGAACATGATAATGCCATACTGGCGAGTATGGCTGGTGTGAGGAGGCAGTGGTACATGTGGTGGCAGCAGCAGTACATGTGGTGGTTGCAGTGGTTGCAATGGAGTCAGCAGAGGTATGGGTGGCATGAACGTGGAAATCGTTTTAGAGATATCTTCAGAAATAAGTGTCAGCCTTTCGACACTTGTTAAGAGGGAAGCGATGGACATCCCAAAAGATTCATCATCGCCCTCTTGGGGACTGATGGACTGAGTAAAGGAGTCCTAAGAAACGTCCGTTTCCTGTGCCCAGTGAGAAGGGTGAACCAAATGTTTGAGTAACTCCAGCACAGCCCCGATCAGTGATAAGACAAGTGGTGGTATGGCTGGGATCGGATGTCGACGTGGTCATCATTGAGAGCAATGAAGAGAGAGCACCACTCGACATTTTCAATGCCACTGATAAGAAAGCATCATCTGAGATATCCAAGAGGAGTTGTGCCTTATGTTCTTGTACTGGGAGGTGCGGTCACCCCAATGTTCCTTCCAAGTCGAGGACCACTAGAAACTGTGGCAGGCGGACTGACAATGCATTGAGGATACCAACACTGATATGCAGTTTATCCTCTTGTATTAGTCATCAAAGCTTACCTTCAGTGAGTGCAAACAACTGACATGTATTTTCAGTGCATGTGTTGGGACAATCCTGCGGGCCTGACAACGTGGATCATATACAACAAGACACGCCTTCGCTTCGCTCTGGCAGTCTTTTGTACTACGATGAAATTTACATGCTGGAATATAAGTATTTTTATAGTACTAATATACATAATCCTGGTGGGCCGTTCAAGTGGCTGTTGTATCGTCCTCGCAAGTTACACCTAGGTTGCTCGAGGACTTTCTGCAGCTCTTCTCGTGAATGGTCACATACAGGTTGGTGGGTGTACATACTTGAAATCGTTAGAGGTATCCTATTGCCAGATTTGGGTGTGTGCGTTCTGCCCTCAAAAAAACGCACTGAGTTCAAGGAAAGGCTTGTGAACTTGAGTAGTCAATGTCGTTGTTCAATGTGCCACGATGGAAACCAGTATAGCGAACCTCTTGGAGAAGTTCACACCACTTTCAACATGGCAGGACTTTCGAGGCCGAACTTGGTACCAGGTACAGTTGGCCTACAACATCATGCGGTCCTTGAAATTGGAGAAGAGTGGCTTCTGGGGTAAAATCGAAGTGGGACATGTTTTAGCAGATATGCTACGATCATGGTCCTTGATAGCATCCTTGAAATGCGACAAAATGTCCACGTTACATTGAATGAGCTCTTCCCAGCAGCGCGTCATTGAACTGTGATATTCATAATATTCTTCTTCAAGTTGAACGAGGTTGTTGTATTGATTTGCACTGTCCAATTGTTACGAGTCCACATCTTCCCATGGATGTTGCTAATATGCTTACTTTGTGGCAGCCGCAATCTCCAGATCCTGCAAGACTTCTTGCAGAAGTTCATCTTGACAGGTTCAGACATCTTTCCTCACGTTCTCCAATCTCTTCGTAATACATTTGGTAATCACCTGGAGTAGATGTAAGTTATGGCAGAGACCCCTGACTCGAACCTGTGTACAGCATGGATGTCATCCAGAACCTCATGGAGGTGGGTGAGGAGAGTAGCTCGAACATAGTGACCACTTCATCGCTTACCTCAACAATATCTTGGATGTCAACTACATCTGTCATGGGCTCCGGTCAGCAAGCACATTCGCTGTCATGATGACACTTGACCTTGGCTGTCATGTAAGCTGAAGAGTTATCACTCACATATGCTTTTCGTGCTCCACACAGTAGTTTCTGTGGGTAGAGGCAATCAGGAAAAATGACACCAGAGGTACATTGGATAGTAGTTTCGTAGATGCAGTGATATGTGGCAGCGGATGAACTGGTCCTAAACGTCT
Source organism: Pisolithus marmoratus (assembly GCA_024613145.1). Taxonomy (NCBI): domain Eukaryota; kingdom Fungi; phylum Basidiomycota; class Agaricomycetes; order Boletales; family Pisolithaceae; genus Pisolithus; species Pisolithus marmoratus. The sequence continues at coordinate 2,893 of JANFAE010000534.1, read as the reverse complement.
TCACACAGTCTCTGTTCACGAGTGCAAAAAACCCAAATACCATGCTAGCAGACATCAGTGGTGAGAAATAGACAGAGAACAATGCACCAAACAGCTGGAGATCCAAAATATATCCAAGATCGGGAGTGAATGCCATATGACATCACCTCATCAAACGATGATCAGCATTGACACAACGAAAGAATACCTAGCGACATAGGGGTAAAGGGAGAAACGTCATATACAGCATGATGACACAAACACAGTATGCTGCCAACGCCCGCAAAGAGCAGAACCTGAAAAAGCTCAGATCGAAACAACTGCCCACAGATACGAGTCAGATGGGAATATAGGAGTAAACGCCATATGACATCACCTCATCAAATAATGATTGCCATTGAAACAACCAAAGAATACCTAGTGAAATAGGCATCAAGGGAGAAACGTCGTATGCAGCACGACAATGCAAACACACTACCTGGCAATGCCTGGGAGGAGCAAAACCCCAAAATGCTCAGAACCAAACAACCGGGCACAGATACGTGTCATATGGATAATATAGTAGTAATATAGTAGTAATAGTAATAATAATCTCGAAATCGCCCACCTTCATCATCAAGCCAAAACAATCGTCCATTCCAGTCCTCAGAAACCTTTGATAGCGAGCGGAAGAAGAGACACAGGGCGTCGCCTCAGCGCGCAAAGCACAGTGCGCCTAATCCAAGCTAAATATCCTTTCTACCTGATCAACATAAATTCAAGCCAAGCACAACCCTCTTGGGGACAGTTGCTGTTCCCCTGCCATCCCCCCTGCAACCCATATGCCTTCATTCCCTGCGCAGCTTCCTCAAATGCCTGGCACACGTGGATGTCCCCATGGCTATTGGGGGAGCCCAGCAACATAGAACACCTAGTACCAGCTTGGGACTGCCAAGATATCCCATGCATTGTGGTCAGACACAACATTTCATATGATCGGCAATGGATGATAGAAGAATAGAAGAGTATACCTTGGGGGGAACACAGGTGCGCTTCCTCGATATTATGGTGCTTCGTCGCTAACTCCCTCGCAGATGTTGCCATGTTGCATTGCAATATCAAAGTCGACAAGAGGATATGCGAGGAATTTATGAAGGGTAGGTTGGGTAAGTTAAATCTGCTCTGACCATTCTCAAGCTGGGGAGCTGTTCAGTATGCAGCACGTAGTGCAAACTTGGCAGCAAGTGGCTTCTATGTGTATCGGGGGGCAGTGTACAATGACGGGGGTTTACCAAGGTGTCGATGGCAAGAACAACACAAAATGTAGAATTCCATGGCAACGAAATTCAATATACAAATGAAAGGAGCTACTAGAATTCTCGTAATAAACTTCTGATACTTGTAACTGTAATGATCGAGACAGAAAATCAAAAATTTACAGGCTGATTACTCATTAATCATCGTCTATGCCATCCAATAACTCGTTGATCTCATCAGCTTCATCACTGTCTGTACTTTCGTCATCTACAAACCAGACAGGATCACCTGGGATGCTATGCACCACCGGATCAGCTATCCAGTCCAGTATCATTTTACAGACAACTTCGACAGGCTGCCCAACGTGTCACGGCCACATTCGCGAGATAGTAGAGATTGCAAGTGGAACACCCACCTGGCTCCTTGCATCAGCCAGAATATCGATCAACACCTTCAACTCAGGGATTGATGGCATAGTGATTTGCTTCAACAATGGCAAGAGTTGTGGCTGGACTTGAATGCCTTCATTGCTGCGGAAGGCATCCAGGAATAGCGTGCGAATGAGGAATACTGGGGCATGGGTACCAAAGGAGATGAGTGAGATCATTTTTAGGCAGCAGAGAAAGTAAGCCCAAGCATCTGGTGCGAGGTGCTGTTCAATGCTGATTGGAAGGGATACTTTCAGATCTTGCATTTTCCATAGTACCGCAGCATCTGCGATGCCTTTAATAAGGTCGGTGAAGCGGGTATCAGATACAGCAGGGTCGCAAAGGGCCCAATTCTTGAATGTCACCTGCAATATAGGAAAGCGGTGATAATGGTTGGAGTGCAGGATGAGAAGGCGGTGTCCATAGTAGATATAAAGGTATGGAAGATGTGCCATCCTGCAAGTCGCCAGCTGGACTCCCTCCATGAACTGGCCGATGTCGGTTGATAGTTGTCCGACGTCAATGGTTGCCTCTAGCTTGGCAAGCGATGGGAGCTCAAGCGCTGCCAGAAACATAGCCCCAGCTATGGTTGACGATTCAAAAACGAGAGAGCTAAGCTGTGAAAGAAGTACTTTGTGAGGGCGTGCGTTCCAGTCCGTTTTGCTGCTGACAAAGGAATTTTGTAACTGGAGATCCTTCAAACATGGAAGCGATTCCAGCACTGCAAGAAGCTGCGCGACACTGGCAGCCAATTGGATGTGAAAGGTGTGAATGCGAAGCAAAGAGAGTAATGGTGTGTGGGGAGCTAGCCTCGTGCAAACGATGTCCCAGTTGAATGCACAGCCTTCCAGATGGAGAGATATCAGTTGTGGAGCTAAAACTGAAAGGAAGGTATCCAGAATCTCTGCTTCGCTATCACAGGCACTTGGAAGGGAACAAGAGATATTGTGGATTGACAACCGATGCAGGAGCCATGCTTTGTCAGTCATAATACGAGAGCTGACGATCTCCTCTATATCGTCTCCATATCCCTCAATGTGAAGGCTCACACATCTCCAGAAGTGGTCAATCATTACAGCGGTGAGGTTGGGAATCGCATAACCAGTGTAATCCTCTGCGATGTCAAAGAAGACTTCTAGAGGCACAGTCTGAGTTCATCTCAGGACCTCAGAAAACCACGTGGTCCTATCCATGAGGTTTAAAGCTTTACACCACAGAAGCAGAGCCTGCAGAATAGTCGACCTCCACCG
>JANFAE010000533.1:0-64355 GCA_024613145.1 Pisolithus marmoratus | reverse complement strand
GGTAAGCATGAGGCTCTCCACCAATCAGATTACGGCCTAAGCATTCCGTCAGGGTAATTTTACGGTGGAACACGGTGACCCCAGCGTGTTCGTTTACCTCACGGACTGTGAAAGACATCGTGTCCTTGGATTGACGTGATAACAGATTCACGACTTGAATGAATGGATATTTAGTGAATTGTGGTATCGCTTGCAAGCTGCCTCGAGGCCGAGAGTTGCATAAACGAAAACACATGAGTTTGGTGCCACCGCATTTCTGTCGCCGCTTGAAAATTAAGCGGACAACCCTTGACCCGACTTGATTTGTTCCTCGTTTTTGACCACACCTCCCTTCGTGTCCAACCGTCCCATCACTGTAACGACTTTTCTTTTTTGTTCTTAATCCCCAACGTACGTGTCTTGCTAGTCGTTCGTTAACCTCGTGCACTGCTGTCGCGTGGGATGCGTGTCCATGGCGTGCAGCGCGCGTTTTCCTTTCATGTCGTTCGCGTTTAAAACATACTCATTCACTCCTCCAGTCCATGCGTGAAATCGTGCACATTCAGACCGGCCAGGTAGGGCAACGCATCCTACTTCTTTTTTTTTTTTTTTTAACACGAGCGCTCACTCATTTTCTCTTCCCACAGTGCGGTAACCAAATCGGTACGAATCGAGTCACTCAGCCTGAAAATGTCGATACTCATCGATCTTGCGATCATTTAGGTGCCAAGTTCTGGGAGGTGGTTTCCGACGAGCACGGCATTGAACGGGATGTCTCTACAAAGGCAACAATGACATGCAGCTCGAACGTATTTCGGTCTACTACAATGAGATCGGCTCAAACAAGTACGTTCCTCGCGCCGTCCTTGTCGACCTCGAGCCCGGCACCATGGACTCTGTTCGCTCTGGTCCCTTGGGTGGCCTTTTCCGGCCCGACAACTTCATCTTTGGTCAGAGCGGTGCTGGTAACAACTGGGCAAAAGGACGTGAGTGCTACTGACCGCTCTTGGGATACCTGACACGTTGTCCCGTTCGTTACTCACATGCACTCGTAGACTACACGGAGGGAGCTGAGTTGGTCGACTCGGTCTTGGACGTCGTTCGCAAGGAAGCTGAGGGTACCGACTGTCTCCAAGGTTCGTCAGAGCTATCGATAGTGATGGATGGGTCTGAAGATGTTCTCTGCAGGTTTCCAAATACGCACTCGCTTGGTGGTGGTACCGGTGCCGGAATGGGAACCCTCCTTATGTCTAAAATCAGGGAAGAGTACCCTGATCGCATGATGTGCACGTACTCCGTTGTCCCAAGTCCAGCTGTATCGGACACCGTCGTCGAGGTACTAAGCTTCTTTTTTGCATCTGTGATTATTCTAACACTTCCACCCTAGCCGTATAATGCTACCCTTCGGTTCATCAACTAGTAGAGAACTCGGACGAGACATTCTGTATTGATAACGAGGCCCTTTACGACATTTGCTTCAGGACTCTCAAGCTTTCTACTCCAACGTATGGAGACCTCAACCATCTTGTTTCCTTCGTCATGTCTGGCATCACAACATGCCTACGCTTCCCTGGCAGTTGAACTCTGACCTGCGGAAACTTGCTGTGAACATGGGTATGTCCTCCCACTTTTAGTATCATTCTGATCATTGATCACCTCCCGCTAGTTCCCTTCCCTCGTCTCCATTTCTTCATGACTGGTTTTGCACCTTTGACCGCTCGAGGCAGTCAACAATACCGCGCTGTTACCGTTCCCGAATTGACGCAACAAATGTTCGATGCCAAGAACATGATGGCCGCCTCTGACCCAAGACACGGCCGCTACCTCACGGTAAGAACTATATTGATTTAGTCGTTGATCACGTAATGACTGTATTGCAGGTCGCTGCTGTGTTCCGTGGTAAGGTTTCAATGAAGGAGGTTGAGGAGCAGATGCAGAACGTTCAGAACAAGAACTCTGCTTACTTCGTCGAGTGGATCCCCAACAACGTCCTCTCTGCTCAGTGTGACATTCCTCCCCGTGGCGTCAAGATGGCAGTCACCTTCCTTGGTAACTCGACTGCCATCCAAGAACTCTTCAAGCGTGTCAGCGATCACTTCACTGCAATGTTCAAACGTAAGGCCTTCTTGCATTGGTACACACAGGAAGGTATGGATGAGATGGAGTTCACTGAGGCCGAGTCAAACATGCAAGACCTAATTGCGGAGTACCAGCAATACCAGGATGCAACGTGAGCATATTCTTTTCGTTCGAGCTGATGGATCATCTGATTCTGTAAACAGAGTTGAGGAGGAAGGTGAATACGAAGAGGAGGTGCAACAGGAGGAGGCAGAGTAGACACTAAAAGCACCCATGTGCCTTACGTTTCATTTCTCTTTCCTCACGAAAACTTTAGGCATTCATTTTATTGGTGTTTTCGTGTCCGATGCCTTGATTGTCCCTTAATTCACGTCTAACGTTACCCTAGCAGCAGATATCACGCGCTTTTTCTCTTTCGTTGTCTACTACCCCAAGGGATGAACCACAATCGGAAACCGTAGTATACCCAACAAACTCCGTGTGACCGACCACAAGCCTAAGTAATGAACCTGTCAACCATAATAATGCGTGGGCGTTCTCGTGAATGTTGATACCACAATACGGTCCCGCCCCACTGTCGAACCTCCGGGAGCAGTTGTATGATGACTTCATACTTACTGCGGTGCGTGGATACTAGCTTCAGAGCGTTTGCATCCTGCCGGGATGTTCCATCCACAACGAGTGGGGCCAATTCCACATAGATATATGCGTCAGAGTGCGACGTCATTGGCGGTGTAGTGGTATATAGTGGACTCATATCCCCCGTCTTATGCAGAACTTGAGCGCTTCCCCCCCTGCGAAGTAGGAGCATCTTTGCAACTGCATTCGAAACGTGATGGGGTACGTTGTCTCACCGCAGTGTAGAATTGTCCAACGTAGTGTATGGCTAACGAAATCGCATTAGGATCATCGTTTCCTGTATCGTAGGCATATTTGCCTGCATAGCAGATGCTATCATGAGTGTCATTAGTGCGATAGCAGGTTGTCTCGAATGTATCGTCGCTGGTCAGTACTTCAGTATCTGAGCTCATTCTCAATGCACATTTATCTCACGCTTGCCGATCTGTTGTTCACAGCTATAGTGGATTTCTTCATTGGCCTGGCTGATTGTATCGCAGCGTGCTTGTGCTGTGGGTAAGTCAGTTTCGCTGTTGTCCGTTATCGGCTTCATTGGGCAGGAATTGATGCACGTGCAGGAGAGTTTGAAATGGGGCCCCGGGATGTGAAGATGAAATGCCGGGGCCCGATGAATACCAGAACGTGATCCGAGTAGACAAAGGAATCTAGAACTACTTGCCTGGTATCTAATTTCTAAACAGTTTGTGTTTACTGCCGCAGTATGCAGATTCGTTGTGTCATAATACTGTATTTAAGTAATAACCGATTTGTTCTACCCTCGAGTGCAAACATCGGCCTTGCATACCACAATTCTCCGGAATGGATATGACGGGCCACTGGATGCCTCTTAGAATTGCCCTGACAGTACTTGAGTCAAAAGTTGCCAGAAAGAGTGTCGTCATCAGATTCCGTGGCAACCATAAAAATAGCCAAAACCTCTCGCTGGAATACAAGACAGGTTGTTTTATAAATCCTGAACGTGTGGGCTGCACGCAGAATAATGAGTGACCGCATTTATCAACGTCATGCACCACACAAGTACACTTCCGAGACCGGCGCATCTCTCCAATCCCATCGGAGAGGTCACTGACATCCTCGGAATAGAACAGCCGTTGGGTTACTTCCGCGGCGTTGGCGGTATCGGGCGGTAACAGTGTGGTCTGACATCCGAAAGGCACATACATAGCATCGCTAAGGTAGGCAGGTGTTCAGTGGGCTCGTGCCATGATCAACTGCCATTGGACGACCTATCAACAACGGACGAAAGTTGACATTGTTACGCACTATGTCTTCACTAGTGGTGGGAAGCAGTTTGGTCCAAATGGTTCGACGAGGGCAGATACATTCTGAAGGCTGTTCCCCCCGATCGGGCAACATACGTACCTTGAGAGGCACACTGTCAGCGGTGGCTTCGCGTTGGAAACGACGACAGAGGCCCACGAAATGGTGTGTTACCAGATTCAAGTGGGCACAAATTTCTCGAATAAGTATAGTACATGACAAGCCATGGACACAGGTAGTCACACGAGCAAGTGCATGCATGATGTCGGATGATTGTCCGATGAGTGTGGGGGACGATCACGTGGTCAGACACGGCCTGAGAGTAGACAAACAACTGCAAACAAGATAGATCCTTTTGCCATGTTTTTGCGATTTGATATTTTTCTTCTCTTCTTTCCTCTTCACCGAAACCTTGACCAGCTTTCAGTGAAGGGAAAAGAAGACGGACTCACTCGTTAACTAAAAGGCATGTCTACCTTTCGACCACCTTTATCTCGTTCCGGTAGCAGTCTTGGTCGTGCCAATGGCCGACCTGCGCCTCCCGTCACCTTCGCGCCTTCGCTCGGGAGTTGCTTTCAAGATGCAGTGTTGGAGATGAGCGACGGCACTGCATTCCGTGGTTTTAGTTTCGGCGCGGAAGGTGTAAGCGTTGCTGGAGAATGCGTTTTCCAAACCGGTTTGTTCTGTCTTTACTTCAACATACCGTCATTGTCGACATTTACCATTCTAGGTATGGTCGGGTACACGGAGTCCTTGACTGATCCGTCCTACGAGGGCCAAATCCTTGTCTTGACGTATCCTCTCATTGGAAATTACGGTGTTCCTCAACGTCCCACATCTTTAGATGAACTACCCTCTGAATTTGAATCGTCGCGTATCCATATCGCGGCGCTGGTTGTAGGCTCTTATACAGATGATTACAGCCACTTTTTGGCGCATTCTTCTCTTGGTGCTTGGCTGAAGGAGCAAAATGTGCCCGCCATATACGGTGTTGACACTCGTGTCCTCACCAAAAAAATTCGCGAGCAAGGCTCTATGCTAGCGAAAATATTAGCACGTAAGCCGGATGCTCCCCGAGGACGTTTACCACATCTTCTGCCAGATTCTCTGCCTGCGTCTCGCGCATCGTCCCCACCTTCGTCCTGGCGTGATGAATACGTTGACATCGCTTTCCGCGACCCTAATCAGGATAACCTCGTAGCTGCGGTATCAACTAAGCACCCAAGAGTGTATTCACCGTGTGGAGAACCGCTCAGACACCCCTCTGGAGGCCAGCTTCGTGTGCTAGCCGTGGATGTCGGGATGAAGTACAATCAAATCAGGTGTTTCACTGCGCGTGGAGTGGAGTTAAAAGTCGTTCCCTGGGATCACGATTTCGTGAACGACGCAGAGCCTTATGACGGGCTTTTCATTCGAATGGCCCCGGTGACCCAACTAAGCTCACCATAACCGTCGAGAGGCTCAAGCAAGCCCTGGACAAGGGAGATCGCCCTGTATTTGGAATCTGTCTTGGGCATCAGCTGCTCGCTCTCGCAGCTGGAGCGAAAACCTCAAAAATGAAGTATGGTAATCGTGGCCATAATATACCTTGCACGGATGCCTTGTCAGGCAGGTGCTACATTACCAGTCAAAATCACGGCTATCAGGTCGATGCAGACACTCTGCCATCTGGTTGGAAAGAGTTATTCCGAAACGCAAACGATGGCAGCAATGAAGGCATATACTGCGAAGCGAAGCCATTCTTCTCCGTACAGTTCCATCCTGAGTCAACACCTGGGCCTCGCGACACCGAGTTCCTTTTTGACGCTTTCATTCAGAATGTCTTTGATTGTGCCTCGACGAACACGTTATCACCCATATCCCTTCCAGGGGGGCGAAAAGAGGACAACGATAGGCTATCACCTCGTGTTAACGTTCAAAAAGTTCTTATCTTAGGCTCGGGTGGCCTTTCCATTGGCCAAGCTGGCGAATTCGATTATTCGGGTTCGCAAGCAATCAAAGCGCTCAAGGAGGAAGGTATATATACCATCCTTCTTAATCCAAATATTGCGACCATCGCAACCTCTAAGGGCCTTGCCGACAAAGTGTATTTCTTGCCTGTAACGCCTGACTTCGTGCGCAAGATTATCAAGTACGAGCAACCTGACGGAATTTATGTCACATTCGGTGGTCAGACAGCTCTCAACGTTGGCATAAAGCTCAAGGATGAATTCGCTGGCCTTGGCGTGAAGGTACTCGGGACTCCAATCGAAACCATCATTACGACAGAGGATCGGCAACTCTTCGCCCGAGCAATGGAAAGTATTGGCGAACGCTGTGCGCAGTCGAGCACCGCAACGACGACGGAAGAAGCAATTGCTGCCGCCCGTGACATTGGATTCCCGGTCATAGTACGCGCTGCTTATGCACTAGGCGGTCTAGGTTCCGGCTTCGCGCAGGACGAAAATCAGCTACGCGCCTTGTGCAGCAAAGCATTTGCAACTAGTCCCCAAGTGTTGGTCGAGAGGAGTATGAAAGGGTGGAAGGAGATCGAGTATGAAGTCGTTCGTGATTGTCGGGATAACTGCATTACAGTTTGCAATATGGAGGTAAGTTCAAGCCTACGCGCTGCTGAAGCATGGGCGTCACTAAAAGCTACATAGAACTTCGATCCTCTCGGTATCCATACGGGTGATTCTATTGTAGTTGCACCTTCCCAAACTCTTTCGGACGCTGATTACAACATGCTACGGACGACGGCAATCAATGTGATCAGACATCTGGGAGTAGTCGGCGAATGCAATATCCAATATGCCTTGAATCCCTTTTCGAAGGAGTACTGCATCATTGAGGTCAGTAACTGGTGGTGGTCTGGCAACGCCCAACTTACCTGAATTCAGGTCAACGCGCGTCTATCGAGATCGTCTGCCTTGGCTTCGAAAGCGACTGGCTATCCTCTAGCATTCATCGCTGCGAAACTAGGTTTAGGCGTGCCTCTAAACGAGATCAAAAACACTGTAACCAAAGTAACGAGCGCGTGCTTCGAGCCCAGTCTCGATTATGTTGTCGTTAAGATCCCGCGATGGGACCTCAAAAAGTTCAATCGAGTCAGCCGACTGCTGAGCAGTAGTATGAAGAGTGTAGGTGAAGTCATGAGCATCGGCAGGACCTTTGAGGAGACTATCCAAAAAGCCATTCGCGCCATTGATGACCAGTTCCTCGGATTTGCCAAGGTATGCAGACGTTTGTAGCTCCCTATCTCTCACGTCGAGCTTTTCTCTCAGAATGACTATGTCGAGGACATCGATGAGGAACTCTCAAACCCGACCGACAAGCGAATCTTCGCAATAGCCACGGCCTTCCATCTGGGATATTCTGTTGAAAAGATCTGGCAGATGACTAATATTGACAGGTGGTTCCTCAGGAAGCTGCAGAATATTCATGAAATGGAAAAGGACTTGATGTAAGCTACTTTTAACCTACCTTAGGGCTTCCTCTCAGGTCCCCTTTTCACCCCTGTCAGGCAGCGCACGATCTCGTTGATAGATAGTGACACACTGTTACGGGCAAAGCAATTAGGATTTTCCGACCGCCTTCTCGCCAGCTGCATGGGGACGACGTCGCTTGCTGTGCGCCGCCTTCGTCAGGAAGCGTTTATCTCTCCTTTCGTCAAGCAAATTGATACAGTGGCCGCGGAGTTCCCTGCATTCACGAACTACCTTTACACCACGTATAACGCAGTAGAGCACGACATTTCATTCGATGACCGAGGAATCATGGTACTAGGATCTGGCGTCTATCGCATCGGCTCCTCCGTCGAGTTCGATTGGTGCGCTGTGCGGGCCATCAGGACTTTGCGAGAGCAAGGCCTCCCGACAATTATGGTTAACTACAACCCAGAGACCGTCAGCACCGACTACGATGAGGCCGATCGTCTGTACTTTGAGAACATCAGTCTAGAGACGATACTCGACATATACGAGACGGAACGGTCTAGAGGTGTCATATTGTCCATGGGTGGACAGACACCAAACAACATCGCACTCCCGCTGTATCGTCAGAACGTGAAGATATACGGCACATCGCCGGAGATGATTGATACTGCCGAGAACAGGTTCAAGTTCTCCCGCCTGTTGGACGAGATCGGTGTAGATCAACCCAAATGGAAGGAGCTGACCAGTTTCAAGGAGGCACTGGCCTTTTGCGATTCTGTGGGTTACCCGGTCCTCGTGCGTCCGTCGTACGTACTCTCGGGCGCGGCGATGAATGTCGTGTCTACCGGTGACGACCTGTCAAACTACCTGACTCAAGCTACTGCTGTTTCGCGCGATCATCCTGTTGTAATTTCCAAGTACATCGAACAGGCGAAGGAAATCGAAATGGATGCAGTTGCGAAGGATGGTCAAATGGTCATGCATTTCATCTCGGAACATGTGGAAAACGCAGGAGTGCACTCCGGTGACGCAACACTGATCCACCCTCCTCAAGATCTGGACCCAGCTACTGTTCGACAAATCGAAGAAGCAACCGCAAGGATCGCAAACGCGCTTAACGTTACTGGCCCCTTCAACATTCAGTTCATTGCCAAAAATAACGAAATCAAGGTCATCGAGTGTAATCTTCGAGCCGCACGATCCTTCCCCTTCGTCTCAAAAGTCACTGGGATCGACGCAATTGAGATGGCGACCAAAGTCATGCTTGGTATACCTGTTGATTCTTACCCGGACCCTGGTCTTCCACCCGATTATGTCGGCGTCAAAGTGCCGCAATTTAGTTTCAGTCGACTATCTGGTGCAGATCCTGTACTCGGTGTGGAGATGGCTTCGACTGGCGAGGTAGCCTGCTTCGGTCGCGACAAATATGAAGCTTATCTGAAGGCGTTGATATCGACTGGTATTGTCCCTCCGCAAAAGAATATCCTTTTCTCTGTCGGTAGTTACCGGGAGAAGCTAGAGATTCTTCCGTCAGTGCAGAAGTTACACGCAGCGGGCTATAACATCTTCGCTACTTCAGGAACTGCAGATTTCTTGACAGAGCACAACGTGCCTTGCAGGGTAAGGTTACCTCTGGAAGCTCCTCCTGTAGCAACTCCTCATCGATCCTGCAGTATTTAGAGACACTCCCAGAAGGCAGCAGCGACATGGCGAAGTCAGAGTACTCGCTCACGCAGCATCTGGCAAACAACTTGATCGATATGTACATCAATTTGCCGTCTAAGAATAATTACCGTCGTCCGGCCAGTTATGCGAGTAAAGGGTACCGCACGAGGAGGATGGCAGTGGACTTCGCCATTCCACTGATTACTAACGTCAAGTGTGCCAAGATCTTGGCAGAAGCACTGGTTCGCAAGTTACCCCTTGACGTGTCGAACGTCGACTGTAAAAGCTCTTACCCGACGCACACTCTACCGGGTCTCGTCAATGTCTCTGCATTCATCCCCAAATTTGTTGAAGATGAAGTTATTCAGGCAACGCAGGCGTTAATGAGTGGCGGGTTTACCACTTCTCTCATCCTCCCCAACGGTTTAGACGAGGCGATCACAGACGATGCTTCCTTAAAGCGGGTGCAAGGTACCATCGAAAACCATGCTTATTGCAATTATGCACTTAGCGTCGCAACAACGGATTCCAGTATCCTGCCTCTGACTGACGAGGGTAAAGCTGAGGTCAAGGCACTTTTCTTACCCTTCCGTGATCGCACAACTGCCCCACAAATATCTGCAGCAGCAGCCCACTTCGCTGCCTGGGCCCCTGAAAAGATGATTATCACTGATGCTAGGGGCTCTAACCTCGCATCTCTCCTGCTACTCGCTAGCCTTCACAATCGTAGTATCCATATCACTGACGTTAGGAACAAAGAGGATCTTCTATTAATATCCCTCAGTAAGGCAAGGAACCTCAAGGTCAGCTGTGATGTGTCAGTGTATACGATGTTCCTTGCACGAGAACAGTACCCCCAATCGACCATGCTACCGTGCGCAGAGGAGCAGGAATTCTTCTGGAGTAAACTAGATGTCATCGATGCTTTCTCCGTGGGCACACTTCCCTACCACCTTGCAACCGAGCTCGGAGAACCTCCATCTGGATGGTCAGGAATTCCGGAGGCGTTGCCTTTAATTCTTTCCGCAGTTGCTGCTGGTCGTCTTACAATCGAGGATGTCAGGGTCCGCCTGCACGACAATCCGATATGTATTTTCGGATTGCCAGAGCAAACCAATACTCATGTTGAGGTCGTGATTGGACGCCGATACCAATACACCGCCAGGGATGGCCGCTGGTCGCCACTGGACAAGCAGATTATGGCCGGTTCGCTCCATCGGGTGGTCATGCACGGAAAGACCGTGTTTTTGGATGGCGTACTGTCCGCGCCGCCGACTGGCATGGATGTTTCTGCGGCAGTCATGCCACACCCTGCGGTGACAGTCCCTGTCGCGAAACCAGAACACGTTCACCCACATGCAAAGAGCGCCGAAAATCATCCTCACCCTCTTCCCAGCCATCCTTTGGCAATCTCCGCAGCTGCAGGACCAGTATCTACTGGTCCTTCCTTGCCTGCTACCCTATCGCATGGCCCACACCCGGCGTTCCATCGTCGACATATCCTCTCAGTCAAACAATTTAGCCAACGGGACATGTACGATCTCTTCTCATTGGCACATGAGATGCGTCTACAGGTGGAGCGCAGTGGGACACTAGACATCCTCAAGGGCAAGGTTCTCTGCAATCTTTTCTACGAACCTTCTACACGAACAAGCGCCTCCTTCGATGCGGCCATGAAGCGCTGTGGCGGTGACGTTATCCAAGTTCATGTCGACTCTTCTTCGGTTCTGAAAGGGGAAACACTAGCGGATACGATTAGGACGGTCGCTTGCTATGCTGATACAATCGTAGTTAGGCACCCTGACGCAGGCAGCGCCCAACTAGCTGCGAAGTTTTCCCCAGTGCCCGTGCTCAATGCGGGCGATGGGATTGGGGAACATCCCACTCAAGTGAGCTATGAAATGGCATACTAACGACTCACCGTAATATTTCATTCGCAGGCCCTGTTGGATGTGTACACTATACGTTCCGAACTGGGAACAGTCAACGGCCGCACAATTACAATATTGGGTGACTTGAAGAATGGGCGTACCGTTCACAGCCTGGTAACCCTTCTTTGCCATTACTCTGTGCGGTTGAACTTCGTATCACCGCCGTCCCTGGCCATGCCAGCTAGCGTGGTTGCGGTAGCGCGGAAGGCTGGCGTCCCAGTCCAACAGTCAGAGTCCCTGGAAGAGGTTTTACCAGATACCGATGTGCTTTATGTTACCCGGGTGCAGAAGGAAAGGTTCCACAATGAGGCGGACTGGCAAAGAGTGAAGGACGCCTATCGCGTGGACCATGCGTTGTTATCCAGGGCCAAAGAAGATATGATAGTGATGCATCCCCTGCCCAGAGTGAACGGCAAGTCTGATTTTCCGCGTTACTGGCCGTTTGTTACTTATCGCTCATTCCTAGAAATTGATCCCGAGGTTGACTTCGATTCTCGTCGCGCGGTTTATTTCCGTCAGATGCGATATGGTCTCTTCGTGCGTACAGCTCTGTTCCGCTCTACCGAAGATTCCATTTACGTGTCCGCAGATCCGGATGGCTTTGTTATACAGTGTTTTAGGATCTTTCTAGAGGGTTGGACGGATATACGAGCATTTTTACTAGAGAAACAGCGATCAGCAGGGAATTCTTGATGAACGTGGACGATAATGAAGATCAGAAAGCACGACAAGTTTATACCATAGTTATTCGGCAGCCATTCCCTTCAAGTCATTACATAGTGCCGAAGGACCATCTGCGCAATACTATATCCAGACATGATGGCATCACCCATTGGTTCTCATAACGATTCGTGTAAGGCAGCATTTGTTTCATGTTTTAACGCGATGGGAGTAAATCCTGGCTGGTAACACGCAAAAAATTTATTCACGTACGTATGTAACGTCTACTCAAAGCGGTTTCACGGCCTTCGGATTGCTGCACCAGGTTAGCCGCTCTCCCCTGCTACATACTTGTCGCAGCCAGACACGGAATGACTGCGAATTTGATCCCGTTAATTGTCTTGAATCCACTGAGATGTAGGCCAATTGTACACATGTGCCCATGGTCGTATGTGACCTGCATCACAAGGTAAGTAAGAACTGATGCTCACGATGACATTGATCATTGATATGAGTGGGAGTCGTCAAGGCGACACTAGAGTCAATTATCAGAACTGGTTCACATGCTCAGGGTCGTCAGGCAGTCTCTCATGGTGGCCGTGTTGAATGATTTTTGAACCTCTCCCGGAAGATTCGGAGTTTTAGGAACTGCCACTTGCCAGGCACGTATGCACCAGTGGAATCTGTCACGCGCGTATCAGCAAAACATATTACATAAGCGCTCAAGCCAGGTGCCCAGCCGTTAATTGTATTGTTTCTCAGGTGGGGCCTTGAGTGACAGTGCACTATCGTAAACTTCTCCTGGCGTTCTAACATGTATGGACTAGTAACTTTAATGGAAGACGGTCGACGTCATGTATCGGACGTCGAACCTGAGGAAGTGGTAACGTATCCTCTCACAGGTTCTGCGGGTCGGTTTGCTCTCCACAAAGAATTCACACCACAGTAGGTTCGAAAAGTGAGTGCTTATCATCCTTATCTCTCCGGCATTTTCGACTTCCGGTTTCCATTGCCGCAACGGAGAATGGAAGAGTGAATTAACATGCGAACACATGAGCATGCTGTCCGCGAGGCGGATGTCCATTGTACCTGAACGAGACTCTGTGGTGCTCACCGCCGTCAACGGGAGCCGAATAGCATGTCTATTTACAGGCAACTCTTCTGTCAATGTCTCCGATTGGTGTAAGTTGGTCCCGCATATCTTAAGGTTCTACCGGCCGAATAACCGGAAGCAAATGAAGCCAAGATGAGGCAGGAATCAGGGAAGTTTTATAAACCTACTAGTTCCCAGAAGCTTGCCCTACTTACTGTGATCCATCCAGCACCTGAGATGTCTTTCACCCCCCAGCGGCCGCCTCCTCCCCCGGAATCGGAGAATCCAGCTGGTGTCCTGGAGGCTCTCAGGGTCCAGCGGTGCGAGGCGCTCAAGAAGAGGCCACTACTCCAATCAGGACCGAACCTCGGTTTCCGGAGCAAGCCCATATCAGTACACCCCACGCATCGCAAACTGGACATGATGGTAGTGATGAATCAAACAAGAATCTTCTTGAATCTGCAGAAGCCCCTAGTTCTGGAGGGCACGTCCGCGGTCAGCCAAATCCATTCGAACCCCCTAGAGAGTCAACACCACCAACTACCCGTAGTAGAGACGGACATCCGCGGATGCCTCGACGTGCTACCACAGTTCTACGTCCCCCGACGAATGCGTCTGAGATTGACTGGATTGTCCCTGTTGATAAGCCAGTGGGTGTGCAAGTGTTGGTTGATTGGAGTGAGTGACTCATGTTATATAGCATCGGAAAACATATGGGGAAAGGGTTCAGCCAACGATTGACGCTGCTAGGGCAGAGAGGGAGAAAGCCAATAACAGAGGTTAGTAAGAAGTTGTGAGGATCCACCCTTCAGATAACAAAGCGTTCCTTAGCTACAGCGACGAACTACGCTCTCAACATAGCCATTGGCCTCCAAGTGTTCCTGGGTGCTCTGACCACTGGCGTCGCTGCTGCAGTTTCAACCGGTAAACAGGCGAGTTTTCCACTTAACAAATACGCGTGAAGAGTTCTCCCTGACGCGTGCGTCATGTAGGCTCAAGTCTCCACTTCGATATTAGGTCGGCTGGACGTCATCTTTTGCACTTGCAACAGGAGTTTAATCGATCATACATATCACAGGTGGTCTGTCGACGCTGGTTGCGTCATACCTTGCTCGGGCAAGGGGCTCCGGCGAGCCTGAACTCTCTGGCATGCGCGTCAGGGACCTGGATCATTTCTTGCGGGATTGCGAGGCATTCAAGTTGGACCATGCTCACGAAACAACCAATGCGGAGCTGGAAAAGCAAATACATGATTTTCGGCAAAGGTTGGAGATAATACTGGGGGGGGCTAGTGGGTGCGTCAGTTGAATTATTCGACTGCGGCTGTGACTAATCGGCATGGTATCAGTGAGAAACAGATGATCAGTGATAAAAAGATGACACCCCCTGTTTAGTGACTTCCGGCGTCCGTCCTTGGTACCACGGGCTACATCTCCATTTATTTCTGTACTTCACCCTTCCATTCGTTATGCATACACGTTACTCTACCATTTCCCAAAGTTTTCCATTCGAATTTTTGCATAGTACTGATTGATACCTGCACTTTTGTCACTATCCTGTTTCGAGTTCATTTTGTCACGTGATCGATGATGCTGGTCCCAACTGGACTTAAATATGAGAGTGCTGCCCGAAAGATGGCTCCGCCCCCCGTGGCAGCCGCGCTCATTTACATCCCGGCATTCAACTTCAACACCATATTTAAACGACTAGTCCACTATGAAGACCAAGAACAAGCAGACCAAATTTCCCGTGGTGAGGATTTTTATTCCGCCTGCTGGTCGCAAGAGCGGCTCAGACAAAAAGATGACCAATTCATATATGCGCACACATGTTCCCCCCCCCGCTCTCGTGACGAACCCAAAAAAAACATGGAACGGGTATATAGGCAAGGATAAAGAAGATCATGCAGAAGGACGAGGAGGTGGGTAAAGTCGCGCAGGCGACGCCTATCGTGATATGTATGTGTGCCACGGTTCAACTTCTGTGTGCGCGGAACTCTAAAAACGAACGGTTATCATGTTTTACTTCTCTTTCGGTCGTATTTCCTTTCCGGCGCGCGATTCTGGACACCCTGTGATTGTCTGATGTCCTTGACGACCGGATCTGTCTAACGATTGGACGGGACAACTGGGCGTGGATAGCAAAAGCCTTGGAACTTTTCTTGTCAATGATAGTGGAGGAAGCGTGCAACGTTACTGTCCATCGTGGTGCAAAGAAGGTCGAAGCATATCACCTGTACGCCCCCCTTGCCTAACATCGTTCCGGTGTGCAGTGTAACTAATAATGCGAACCGTTTGATCCCGCCGGCAGAAAACATGCCGTGGAGACGACAGAAATGTTTGATTTCCTCAAGGAGATCGTCGAATCCGTTCCCGATCCTTCCGCTGGAGGCACGATTGATCTCGAGGCAGAGAAAGGCGGAGAAGGGGCGAAAAGGAAAAGGAGCGGGAAAGCGAAGAAAAACGGTGCTCCATCAGGGGCATCATCGACCGAACCTAATAAGAGGCGGAGAAAGAAAAAACCCATGGATGCTGAGAGTGCTGATCCCGGAGGCAGTAAGTCGGACGTGGAGGGTGATGTTGCCATGGAAGAGGATGGGGAAGAGGAAGGTGGGAAATCAAAGCGATATCACCAAGAGTATCATGACAATGATTGGCAGGATGATGATGATACTTCTTAATGGCCCTGGATGGATGACAGGATGTTGGGGTGGTGTGCGTTGTATCTCGGAGCCACTCGTTAACTACTGTACAGTTCGTTTTCCAAGCTAATAATCAAAGCTACGACGTGCGACGACGGATTACACGAGTTCGACTTCTCCCCTTGCAACAAGCTGCTCTACGACCCAATAAGGAGTGAGAGAGATGTGACCCTTTTGCATCTCTAATGCAGATCCGCTGGAAATTGGAGATTTAGAAAGTTTCATGAGAATAAAATGTACTGACTCTGGTAACCGTACAGGGGGACAGTTCTGACGGGCACGAACGAAGACTGCTCTGGTCTTGTCTGGTTCCGTGACTGAAGAAAGTTAATCGAACAACCCCTGGGGATAGAAAATAGTTTCTTACTCATAGATGGTACAAAGAGAATTCGATCATCTAGTGTCTGCTGACTCTCTGGCAAGCTTTGGAGGACAGTATTGTAGAAATGTTGGTCCGTTAACCTCGCAAACCTGTCCCAGACCCGTGCAGCAACCGAAAACGGGGATTCATGAGAGGATGGAATACCTTCTTGCATGATCTACTTCGCTCTGCGATAGCCGTTGTTGCACTTCGGGGTTCGTCATTATGTATCGAGCATGTTTCTCTATCTATCGACGGAAGAATAAGCGACGGCGATCACAGAACCGAGGAGACATGCCTTGAATAGTCTCGTGCGCAGGTAAGACCTGACAATAAACTTGACGCGCTCGACTTCTGTCTGTACGAGCATGATCCTGAAATGTTCCTCTTCCGACGACGACGGATCGGAGCGAAGTAATTGCACGGTCTCAGACTGTCTATGAATCGATTCCAACAGTCATACACATGGAATTGCGAGCCTTGTCCCTACCTGACTTCGGATGTGGTCGAGCAACCTTGAGAGGAGGTCTTCCTCGGTGGGGAGGATGTCTGGTGAATGGCGCTCGTTCATCCAGCGTCGAATGAGTTGCTGAAGAGGCGTTTGTGGTTCTTCTTCGCCATAGAGTGGCTCGTCTCGTGGCTGCTGAGGGTCGTCGTCGTCGGGGGGTGCATTGCGGAGGAGGTCCTCAAACGAGTTGCCACTGCCTCGAGCCAGCCGACTGAAAAAGTTGTGATCGTCTGCGTCCATCGATGGGGAGGGACGCGCAAAACACGTCCGATCACGATGTCATTACCGTCACAAACAAGACTCTTATAACTAAAATACACTAGGACAACAGTAATAGGATGCTCATGCAGCGTCGTTCTCTACGAGCTTTCCGCAAATCACGTATTTGTTCGAAAAGTGGTCGATCCACCCTCTCATGTTCTCGCTGCATCAAGGGATAACAGGGTTAGGTCGTGAGTTGCAGCGAATTTCAACTTACATTTCTTCTTGGTCAAGGTCTTCCAGCTTGTCCAAAGGCTGATCTATCGGCGTCAGCATTTCTGCGTCGTCTGTATGAGCGCTTGTCTGTCAATCGGTGGTTCGAGAACTCGTACCTAAAGCGAAAGACTGCTTCGCCATCCCGCGAGACGCATCTCTTCCTGCAAAGTTGCCATACATTCCGTCTGGTTTCGATGAGAAACTCGCCAGCCATGATGGCGCTAGACCTCACCCGGTCCGTAGAAATTCCTTCCGGCGGTGACGTCAAACACCATACCGTTAATCGCCAGTAGAATCCGGCCGCCGTCCTTTCCGTCATACTTTGAAAGTGACTTGGGTGTGTAAGTCTGGTATAAGAGCGTCGGAGGGTGCGACTTGGGCATCCAAGAGTATCCGTCCTTGAACTCCGTTGGGACTGACTTGGGTGCCAGGTCGGGCAGTGGTGGAAATACGATTTTCTGTACCGAGTACAGAATGTAAACGAGCAAGGCCGTGTTGATTGGCGTCCCCAAATCCCAAGACGGTCCCATGGCTGGTGAACTAACAAGTATTAAGTGAGACGCTCTGCGCTGGCACAAGCGATGGGTGCTCACGTGATCACTGTGGACGGATGAAGCTGTCCCACTCAGCACTGCAGCTGACGACGACGACGACGACGACGACGATGAGCAGTACAGTGCACCCCATCGCACAGTCGCGGCCGTACATTCCACACTTACGCTCGCAGTGTGGCAGCTGCGATGCCCTACTCGAGTTCCCCGTACCCTCACCGATACCACCACAGGGAACCTTCTTGCGTGTCCGGTGTTGCAAGTGTCAGACTGTGTATCAGCATGCCTTCTACCCCATACAGCTACCAGCAGGTCTATCCCCAGCCCATCCATCCCCTGTTGCTGGTTCATCAAATGGCCCGAACGGGCAAAGCTCTACTGGTAAAAAAGGACGCAAGATTGGCACACAAGAAAAGCCACTAGAAACCGGCTATTATGATCTGCTCGGCGTGCCTGTAGACGCATCCACGGAGGATATTAAGAAAGCATACAGTACGTTTCTCCCCTTCGTCCGCGTTCATGGTCTGATGTGTCCTGTGCAGGGCGATTGGCTATCAAGCACCATCCAGACAAGAACCCCGACGATCCACATGCGGAGGAGCGCTTCAAGGAAATCGCAATAGCCTATCAAACCCTCTCAGACCCCACCTTACGCAAGAAGTACAACGAGTTTGGACCGAAAGAAAGCCAACCCGAAGGTGGATTCGTCGATCCAGAGGAATTATTCAGTGCGATATTTGGGGGGGAACGCTTCGTCCCGATCATCGGCCAGATCAGCCTGGCCCGAGATATGAAGGCTGCTCTGCAGGAGGCCGAGGAAGCCGAGGAGGCAAACGGAAAGGAAGTCAAGCGCGACGCAAAGGGTAAAGAAATAATATCAGACGAAGAGAAGGCACGCCGAGAAGAGAAGGAGAGGAAAGCCAATGCTGAGGTAATTCCAAACTTCAACTACCGCCGCATTGACAGCCAAGAAATCTCATTAGAAAGCTGCGGCCCGCGCTGAACGGGTAGGAAAACTGTGAGCACAAGCCGCTTTTCTATCGAATTCACCTCTGAAACTTGGAATATAAGCGTGGAGAACTTGGAACGCAAGCTTGCGATTTTCACCGAGTCTGCAACCGGACCCGATGATTACAACGTCATCACTAGTTGGCGTCAATTGTGTCAGATGGAGGCCAGGCATGCCGTTTTCTATCAGTCCAGGTTTTGTTGCTGACAATGCTGTCTTCCTCAGCGAACTCAAGAAAGAGTCGTACGGCGTCGAGTTGCTGCATGCCATAGGATTCGTCTACGTGTCCAAAGCGAAGTATTACCTGGCGTCAAACCAGACGCTATTCGGTATGGGTGGTTGGCTGCACAACGTTCAGGGCAAATACCACGTCTTCAGTGAAACGTAAGCTTATGTTCCTTGGGCAGGACATGAGTTTTAAACAACGTACAGCGTGTCAACTCTCCGGTCTGCGATAGAGTTGAAGAGCGTATTCGATCAGATCCAAGCCGCTGAGAAGGCGGGAAACCTCCCACCAGAGGAAAAGAAACGCCTAGAGGAACAGGCTGCTGAGAAGGGCTTACAGGCACTATTCAAGGTAAGTTCCAATGCTATTCCTTACGGTGGTTCTTACGATGGTTTGGTCACAGGGAACCAAGCTCGAGATCGAGTCGGTCCTACGTGAAACGTGTGACCGTGTATTGGGAGACCCATCCATTCCACGCAACAAAGCCCTCTTACGGGCAATCGCACTGCAGATTTACGGAGAAGTATTCGTTTCCGTGAAGAAGGACTCAGATGGTCATCCTGACGAGAGTGAGTATGTCAGAGTGGAGACCAGGGGCAGTCGGGAGAAAGATCGCCACCGCGCTCGTTAAGCCCAGTCTTACTGTACATTTCACTGGCCATGTCGCTTTTTTGATTCAGGACGTTGATCCGCACTCATGCACATGTTACACCTGTAATACCTCCTCTAATTCTGTATCCAATCCACCATGCGGTCGGACCACCGAGGATCACCCACCACCTGGCAGACTTACAGGGATGGTAGGTGAGTAATATCACAATGCATTTACAGTAGTATATAAGGTTGGGAATTCTCCTCCCTTCCACCTGTCCTGGTTATTCTTCAGATACTGAATCCCTGTGGATCAACAAGCCTTCCTCGACTGTGGACTGGCCTGCTTCAAGAATTACCTTGGGCTCTTGCCGTTGCTTTTGCTTGGTAAGCTACACGAACCTCTCAACGACCCCGTACTAAACAGTGATGCCGACTCACCACAATGTAGACCGCACAGATCATGATAATCCCAGTCCCAAGGAATGACAGGAGCGATGGCATGGTCTTGAAAAAAAAGACATCTAGTACATCTGCAAAGATCACTTGGAGGTAGATTCCCATCGTTCCACGAGCGGCGGTCTCGCGCTGAAGCCCCACCGTTAGGCATATCTGCAATCCTGTTAGAGTTGGACTACGCCGTCAAAGTGTA
This sequence comes from Pisolithus marmoratus, assembly GCA_024613145.1. Classification (NCBI taxonomy): domain Eukaryota; kingdom Fungi; phylum Basidiomycota; class Agaricomycetes; order Boletales; family Pisolithaceae; genus Pisolithus; species Pisolithus marmoratus. The sequence continues at coordinate 44,560 of JANFAE010000533.1, read as the reverse complement.
CTGATCATACCTGTGCAACAAAACCAAACACACCGATCCATAGCAGCAGCACACTCCACTGCCACTGCATTGGATATACGATGGGTTCTCTGGAAAGAAACAATCTGCGGAATAGGAACTTGTAATATCACGTACTAACTGAGGGATGAACCTACCCAACCATCGATACTATAACACACCACAAGGAGAAATAAGCCATCGAATGCATTGCATGTGCACGTGTTCCGATGGCACGAATCGCGATCACTGATATACATGCAATGAACACCAAGTTGCAAAATCTATAACTGAGAATGAACGCACTTGCGAATGTGGCTATTAATACACCCATCAGGAGCACTCTGCATTCAAATGAAACGTGAGCTGCAGCCGGATATGAGGGTGACAGTCATACAAGGTGGCACGCAGCCTGTCCCCGCCACTAGCATTTACTACAGGGTCTAGGTCCCCGGTACCTTCAAACAAAAAGGGGGGTCTCGCGATCAAGATAACGCCAAAGAGACTGCAAACTGCACCACAGCTGACTGTAAGTGACACAAAAACACCTCCATAGAGAACACTGACATGATGCAAAAGCCTCCCTCTTAGAATAGGTTTCTCCCAGAAACAGGCGACCTGCTATTCCCGTGAATACAGGCCCAAGAAATGTCAGTACAGAGACATCTCCCAACGAGAGGTATTGAAGTGCGTAGTAAATGCCGAAGAGCCCAAAAAATCTGCAAATTTAGCGCACTCCCTCAACTCTTAGTCCGTGCCCTTAGGTTCTAGTGAGCTTACCCAGCAACCCCTCGACACACTAAGAGCGGCCTAACCTCCTTTGGACCAAGAAACGGATCTGGGATTTTTGCAGCAATCCTGCGTCACACAGTTGACTGTCACCCGAGGACACCACTATTGTGGAAGACGCACATGTATATCTCACAGCAAATAAACGTGATTGCCTATGTAGCACCTAAGGTTAGCCTATAACAAGAGTTATTTAAGGGTAAACGTGATGTCACCATGCGAACCAACACAAGCTATGAGGTCGTCAACGCAACAGCTGGGGAGTAATATAGATGCTGCTCACCTCAAGCACGGGAACCGGTGGTTCTAACTGGTTCAATACTTTGACGGTGACGTTCATGAATGATACAAACATCTGCGATAGCATAACGAGGAAAAGGCCGACATTGTTGCGCACGCATTCGACAACGTTCCCTTGGATCGTGCCACGATATCCTCTCCACCGTGTCATGCTGGGACGTATTAGCGACAAAAGCATATGTAAACTGACCAAGTACCAGATGCTGCTTTTCGTCTTGGATCCCTGGATGTCGATATCCTCCTGGGCAGGATCTTGCCCAACGACAGTGTACGCACTCTCCGACCTCGTGCTCATCGTGTGTTATCAGTGCAGTGGGTTCTGCAAGCGTGGGCTTGGTTGCTCACGTAGTGACGGATACATATTCTCTCACGAGACTACGAAAACGACCGGCGGAGCGGGCATATTTTAGCCGGAGTTCTCCTCGGCTGTTGTGTTGTAGCAGCACCCAGCGCACGGAAGACTATTAAGGCTGGCACAGCCACGAAAAATGGTATTCCTCATAATAATTGGGGTCCCTCGGAGAATGCCGGAGCACTCCTCGCGCATGTGTCCTCAGAGAGAAAGTGCATCCGTTCAGGACGGATGCAGTATTGCTTGTGGTTGAAAACGCAAGGCTAAGTCTCTGTGGAGGAGTGAGGCACCAGAGAGCATTATTGACGAGACGGAGAAAGTTGGCGGCGAGAACACTGGGTTTCCTGGTCGAATTCGACACTCCGCACATACGATAGGTAAAGCTTACAGTAAAGGCTGTTGTGGGGGATTGTTTTGACGAGGTGAATTCTGACCTGGACAAGTTGCGAGTTGATCAGTGATCAACTGCGAGGCTGCAAGCTCCAAATACAACACCTCCTGGAAGAATAAGCAAGGCCACTTCAGTCCACTTGTACTTGACATACCATCGTCAAATTACGACTCATCAGTGGTACAATATATCACACTCCATGTACAGTGATATGTAACTTAGCGAAATCTCTCTCACCTCCACCTTTCCTGGTTATTCTCCAGGTACCGAATCGGTACGGATCAACAATGGTTCTTTAGTGTAACGGTTTGGTCACAGGGAACCAAGCTCAAGATCGAGTCGGTCCTACTCAAGAAACGTGTGACCGTGTATTGGGAGACCACCCATTCCACGCAACAAAGCCCACTTACGGGAAGTCGCACTGCAGATTTACGGAGAATTATTCATTTCCGTGAAGAAGGATTCAGATGGTCATCCTGATGAGAGTGAGTATGTCAGATCAGGGGCAGTCGGGAGAAAGATCACCACCGCGCTCATTAAGCTCAGCCTTACTGTACATTTTACTGGCCATGTCGCTTTTTTGATACCTCCACTAATTCTGTATCCATGTCATCATGCGGTCAGATCACCAAGGATCACCTACCACCTGGGTGGTAGAGTGAGTAAATCACACTGCATTTACAGTGGTATACAAATTTGGGAATTCCCCTCTCCTCCACCTAGCCTGTTATCCTTCAATTATTCTTCAGATACCGAATCTCCACGGACCAACAAGCCTTCCTCGGCTGTGGACTCCCCTGATTCAAGAGTTACCTTGGGCTCTTGCCGTTGCTTTTGCTTGGTAAGCTGCACAGGCCTGTCAACTACCCCTATATACTAGACAGTGATGCTGACTCACCACAATGTAAATCGCACAAGTCATAATAATCCCAGTCCCAAGGAATGACAGGAGCGATGGCACGGTCCTGAAAAAGGAGACATCCAGTATGTCTGCAAAAATCACCTGGACGTAGATTCCCATCATTCCACGAGCGGCGGTTTCGCGTTGAAGTCCGATTGTTAGGCACATCTGCAATCCCGCTGAAGTCAGACTATGTCATCCAGGTGTACTTATCATACTTGTGCAATGAATCCAGACACGCCGATCAATAGTAGCAGTACACCCCACTGCCATTGAGTTGGGCACACGATTGGTTCCCCAGAAAGAAACGATCTGTGGATTAGAAGTTTGTGATGCTGTATGGTAAATAGTGGACGAGAGTCAACCTACCCAATCGTTGATACCATAACACACCACAAGGAGAAATAAGCCATCGAGTGCATTGCGTGTGCACGTGTTCCGATGGCACGAATCGCAATCACTGGTATACATACACTGAATACCAAGTGGCAACATCTATAACTGAGAATGAACGCACTCGCAAGTGTGGCCATTAGCACACCCATCATGAGCACCCTGTATTCAAGCGAGATATAAGCCGCAGATGGATATGAAAGCGGCTGTCATACAAGGCGGCACGCAGCCTGTCCCCGCTACTAGCATTTACTACTGGTCCTTTGAGGTCTGGATCCCTGGCACTTTCAAACAAAAAGGGGGGCCTCGCGATCAAGATAACACCGAAGAGACTGCAAACTGCACCACAGCTGACTGTAAGTGATACACAAGCACCTCCATAGAGAACACTGACATGATGCAAAAGCCTCCCTCTTAGAATAGGTTTCTCCTAGGAATAGGCGACCTGCTATTCCCGTGAATATGGGCCCAGCGAATGTCAGGGCAGCGACGTCTCCCAAGGAGAGGTATTGAAGTGCGTAATAAGTGCCGAAGAGTGCAAAAAATCTAAAAATTCACCGCGCCCCCTCAGCTCTAGTCCACGCCTTTATGTTCTAGTGAACTTACCCAGCAACACCTCGACACACCAAGAGCGGCCTAACTTCCTTCGGTCCAAGGAACGGATCTGGAATTTTTGCAGCAATCCTGCGTCACACAGTTGACAGTCAACCGAGGACGCGGTCGCTGGAAGACGCACATGAATATTTCACAGCAAACAAATGTGATAGCCTATGCAACGCCTACGGTTAGTGTGAAACAGGGTTAGTGAAGAGTAAACAATATGTCACCATGCGGACCATCACAAGCTACGAGGTCGTCAACATATATGTAGGCAGACAAAACTTCGATTGCTGGGCAGCAAATATTGATGCCGCTCACCTCGAGCACGGGAACCGGCGATTCTAACTGGTTCAATACTTTGACGGTGACGTTCATGAATGATATGAACACCTGCGAAAGCATGACGAGTAAAAGGCCGACATTGTTATGCACGCATTCGACGACGTTCCCTTGAATTGTGTCACAATATCCTCCCCACTGCATCATACTGGGATGTATTAGAGACAAAAGTATACGGGCAGGGAGAAGCTGACCAAGTACCAGATGCTTTTCGTTTCAGATCTCTGCATGCCAACGACCTCCTGGGCAGGATCTTGCACAAGAGCAGTGTATGCACACTCCGACCTCATGTTCATAGTTGACTGCAGGTGTTTCCAGCGCCGTGGGTTCTATAACCATGGGCTTGGTTACTTACGTAGTGATGGATACATCTTCTCTCACGCGGCTGTACAAAAGTAACTGACTCAACGGGCGTATTTCGTATGTAGTCCGTGTTCTCTTCGGCCGCACGGACTATTAAGACTGGCACAGCCGTGAAAGTGGGATTCCTAATGGGGTCCCTCGGAGAATCCCGGAGCACCCCTCACGCACGCATTAGCGTGTGATGCTGCAGGAGGGGCGAATTGTAGGGGACTACTCACATGTGGTAGGTTTATCTCGGCAAATCGCCATGTAAATAATTACGTTCACGACTGTATGTCCGTGCGACGGGGTGCTACTTTGTCGACTTGCTAAATAGGGGTATCGGGCAACGGATCGACAAGTCGGTGACACACTTGCAGCCCCCATTATCGTCGAAGCCATAGTAGACGCCTTAACTCAACCCCAAAAACCCATACTGTCTCACTGCTCAATTGATTCCAAAACCCGCAGAATCATTGAATCAAAAAGAGTGGGTAGATGCATAACAAATTGGTCATAGAGTTACATAATTGGCAGAGTTGTTGAAAAGAGAAGAGTCGCGCCATCTGGATTCGGTCGAGGGCAAGGAACGATGATCATCATATTTGTCTTCTTTCGGTAATCTACCCCTTTTTTTTTCCAACCGCCAACTCCTGGGAATGGAGCTTCGATGTGATGCAAGTAAAATGATAAAAAGAAGCAATCTTTGACCAACCATGTGAGTAAGGGATCGAGTTATCCTCCTGGACGAGATCTTGTGCAAGGGTGTTGTGCGCACTCCCCAAGCTTATGCCCGTGTGGTTGGCAGTATGTGATGACTGCACATTCCAAGTGACCGTGGGCTTGATTAGTCGTGCGGTATTACATTAGATTTAGCCTGAGTTCTTCTCGAGCGTTGCTTTGTATCTCAGTATACAAAAACTAAGTAGATTAGATCCCCGAATCCGGCCGTGTACTCCAACTTCCCCTCAGTCAGCTGCCCGCTTTGCTGTGGAAAAACAAAGTGCGTCATTTTTGCGTACTTTGACCAACTTACGCTGCACGCATGGCTGCTATCGTACCATCTAGATCGCCCAAAAGCATTCATGTGTACTTGCAGTCAGGCAGCCGCAACGTGCATGAGAATTGGTACAATTGTCATCCTCGCTAATTATCCGCACGTAGTAGCGCTATGCACATTTCACCAGAACATTGTTGGATGCAGACCTTTGTATGTGATGATTGAGCACGCCGCTGGCATATCACCTGACGAAGTCATTTCTCATCCGGCATTTATAGAGGAATTTACTAGCGACGCTGTGAGCCTGTGGAACGCGAGCAAAATCCTTGATGTTACCGCCAGCCAATAGCTTGTAGGAAATCTATTCTTTCCACAAGGAGCGCACTCAAGGTGGTATCCAGGCTCGTCATGATTCTCATGCACGAACGAGGGCTTGACCTTCAGAGTGCCCTCGACCAAGTTGGTGTCGCTGGAAAGCGCCAACGCGGAGTGAAGGCACTGATCATAATGTAGCTACCTACGTTTGAGGCCTACAGGACATGATCGTCCACATATTGCATTGGTCATTTGACACAACGATTTTTCGGTAAAAAAAAAAGCCAGTAAATTAAGGATGGGATCGTCAAGTTGCTCCCGAAGAAGACTGAGAGACTGCTTTAAATGCGGTGTTGTTAGGTTCGCGTACTTACCTTCCGTTTAACTTCGACGTCATAGATGCCAGTGGTTATTTAGTAACATAGTGCAGTTTATGAAAAGCAATTTCATTGAAAGTGCATTTAGACTAGAAGTTCTCCCTCAATACTGCCTGGCTCAAGGCCAAGCCGAGGGGACCTTCTCACAGCGATCCAAGACCTTGTACTTCGAATACCTCGGTACCTTGGCTTGTCAGTGGACCGTGCGCCGCAGTGGTCTGTGATTGTCGATACCCATGCAGAATTTGAGCAAATGTGCCCACAGGTTACGTATTCGCAGTGTCAGATTAGCGGCTAATTGAAGATGAACAACGAGAAGCTGTGAGTTGCTTAACCATACCTTGCATCTCTGGATGGCCAGTATCATTGGGAGTCTTGGGGGCGGACACCGCGGAAAACAGGTCTGCACCTTCTCCGATTTTCGTGCGCGATTCCCTTTTCATTCGCATTACGAAGGCTAACCAGCGTCGCAAACATGTTCGCTTTTGCAACTTCAGGCTCCATAGCTTCTTCCATCTCGTGCACTGTATCTGTGTTAAAGTGGACTCATCCCCTCTCCGCAGAAAGAACGGGCAAGACCTCACAAAGCATCTTCCTACTATGTCAGGAGATGCCATAATTGAGAGCGGGGGGGATTGTTAACCGCTCCGTCGGGGAATTCCAGGGGTTCGTGAGCATCAGCTGGTCCTGAGTTATAACAGCCTTTGCGAGGTTGCACTGAGGCCATTTATCCTTCCCTCCACGTGATACACTAAGGATGGCGCATAGGCGTGTAGCGTCCTTGGTTCGTTTACATTCTTCCCGTATTGCAGACTTCAACTCCTTGACTTTCTTGCGTTGGGCCAAGCAGACGGCAGATGCTATGTAGATGCAGGCATGTAATTGATGCAACAGAGCGCTGTGTCGCTGGAGGTAATTAGTGGCCGTGATCCTCTGTCAGTGGGTTGCCCTCCTCACCTTGTCCGGCCAATATTCTGTACAGGAAATGGGACTTGGATATACATACGTAGGCGTGGGAAATTCAATGTGGACGTCGCGGCGTCCTAACGGTGTTACACATTCCTTTTTAGGAACCATACATTTGTCCACTTCAAGCAACATTACCGCGATTGTCTGAAAATGCGTATCTACGCGGCAAAACGAAACTGTACGCACAAGTCAGTTTCTACTTTCATCTAGAATCGGCGCAGCACATCCATGTCTATCTCAAAAGCTCGTTCCCTAAACCTACATATCGTTGTCCCAACACACTCACTTCCCAGCCTTCTGGGTCTGAACATGCTGTAAGGCAATCAATGATCGATACAGCACGAGAGGCCGCGACACCTTCTGCAAGAATAAGAAGGCTACTTCAGTACACCTGAGCTTGACGTACCTTGGTCATACAACTCATATTAGTGACACAATATATCACACTCCATGTACAGTGGCATGTAAATTTGAAAATTCACTCCCCCACTATTCTTCAGACACTGAATCTCTATGGATCAACAAGCCTTCCTCGGCCGTGGACTCCTCTGATTCAAGAGTTACCTTGGGATCTTGCCGTTGCTTTTGCTTGGTAAGCTATACGGACGTGTCAACGGTCCCATACTAAACAGTGATGCTGACTCACCACAATGTAAATCGCACAAGTCATGATAATCCCAGTCCCAAGGAATGACAAGAGCGATGGAACGGTCTTGAAAAGAAAGACATCTAGTACGTCTGCGAAGATCACTTGGACATAGACTCCCATCGTCCCACGAGCAGCCGTCTCGCGCTGAAGTCCCATTGTCAGACACATCTGCAAACCCCATTAGACTGTATCATCAAACTAACCAGGGCGAAACGTGTCATACCTGTGCAATGAACCCAAACACACCGATCAATAACAACAGTACACTCCATTGCCATTGCGTTGGGTATACGATGGGTTCCCCGGAAAGAAACAAACTATGGAGTAGGATTTGTGATACCATATAGTAGTTAACGGATGAACCTACCCAATTGTCGATACTATAACACACGACAAGGAGAAATAAGCCATCGAGTGCATTGCATGTGCACGTGTTCCAATGGCCCGAATCGCGATCTCTGTTATACATGCGCTAGACACTAAGTCGCAAAATCTATAACTGAGAATGGACGCACTTGCAAATGCAGCTATTATCACACCCATCATTAGTACCCTGAGTTCAGATGAAACGCGAACCACAGCAAAATATGAAGGCGACAACCATACAAGGTAGCATGCAACCTGTCCCCGCCACTAGCATTTACTACAGGTTTTTTGAGGTCCGGACCTTGGGCACTTTCAAATAAAAAGGGGGGTCTCACGATCAAGACAACACCGAACAGACTGAAAACTGCATCAGAGCTGATTGTAAGCGAAACAAACAAATTCTTCCATGGAGAACACTGACATGATGCAAACGCTTCCCTTTTAGAGTAGGATTCTCCTAGGAATAGGCGACCCGCTATTCCCGTGAATATAGGCCCAACAAATGTCAGGACAGCGACGTCTCCCAACGAGAGATATTGAAGTGCGTAATAGGTGCCAAAGAGTGCAAAAAACCTGACAATTGACCGCACCCCTCAGCTCTAGTTGGTGCATCTAGGTTCCAGTGAGCCCACCCAGCGATGCCACGACACACCAAGAGTGGCCTGACATCCTTCGGCCCAAGAAACGGATCTGGAATTTTTGCGGCAATCCTACAACACGCCGTTGATTGTCAGCCGAGGACGCCGCGCCTACCGGAAGACGCACAGGTATAGCTCGCAACAAATAAACGTGATAGACTAACACCAAAGGTTAGCATAAAACAGGAGTTAATCAAGGGCAAACATATGTCACCATGCGGACAATCAAAAGCTTTGGGGTCGTTAACATGGGTGAACAAGAGCAGCTGCTAATGTCGATGCTACCCACCTCGAACACGGGAACTGGTGGTTCTAACTGGTTCAATATTTTGACGGTGACGTTCATGAACGATATGAACATCTGCGATAGCATAACCAGTAAAAGGCCAACATTGTTGCGCACGCATTCGATAACGTTCCCTTGAATCGTGCCACAATATTTCCTCCACTGTGTCACGCTGGGAGAATACTGAGGACAAACGTATATTGGCAGATAGAAAGTGATCAAATACCACACACGTGTCGTCCTAGGTCCCTGCTCGCTGATATCTTCCTGGACAGGATCTTGTGCAGGGGCAGTGTATGCACTTTCTGAGCCCGTGCTCATGGTTGTCCACTGCATTGAATTTGTTAGTCGAGGTACAAGTGCGAGCGTGGGCTTAATTACGTACTGCTGTAAGCAGCACGCGTCTTTTTATGACCGGGGAGGTACATACGAATGCTGTGGCAAACCTGCATGAGTGTCTTCTGTGACCCGAGTCTTCAGATTGAGGAGCGCAATACTCTGATGGCTTTGTAAAACCATAAGGCTTCCCACTCTCTTTCACGCTTAAACTTTGCTCAGAGGCTGCCAAGATTTTTTAATGACTTCCGCCAGACTGCCGCCGTAACAAGGGTAATGTTGTGGATCTGGAGTTACACAAAGCCTGCAGACGGGACACCATTGGATGAAAAGCTTTTATACGATGATCGAGTTTGCTACTGGCAAGGACGAAGTCATTTCTCACCTGGTGATCACGGCTATGGAGGAAGTTACTAGCGACATTGTATAGCCTGTGTAATGTGAGCAAGTCCTTGATGTTGTAGCTGCGAGCTAATATTGCACAGGATGTTTATTCCTTCAACAAAGAGCAGGCTCAATCGCAATTCCATCATGCTACTCGTATACGAACAAGGGCTTGACTTCGGAATGCCCTGGACCAACAGGTACTTACTAGGGTGTAGCGCTGGGCCGCCTCGAGGACAATATGACTGTCCTATCATCATGAGGTGCAGGCACTGATCAGATTGTACCTATCTACACTCGAGGACTTCTGGGCATGATTGTTGGCACAATGCATTGGCCATTAACACAGAGCGTTTTTTCGGTAAAGAAGCCAACAAATTAAAGAAGGACCGGATCGTCAAGTTAACCCCGGAAGAAAGCTCCCTGAGCAACTGCTTTAGGTGCGATGTTGCTAGGATCGTAAGCCCGTTATGTTCCTCCGACTTGCACCTATTCTCGTGTAGCTCCGTTTAACTTCGGAGTACCCATGCGAATCTACGCTGCAAAACGAATTTGTACAGGCAAGCCAAACTTCAACCAATGTACTTCGAGCGCGAATCGGCACATGTCTACCTAAAAAGTTCGTTAGTCAAACCCTGTCCACAATTACTAGATGCGCGAGGGAACAGAAATAACATACGTATCATCATCCAAACAAACCCACTTCCCGTTTGTCAACGCCCACACCCTACCTCTTGGTAAGATGATCGTCTTCAAGGTTGGACATGCCTTGTGCCAGGCTGTGGCTACCACACCTTCATCATCCGCGGAAGATTCAGTGTTCGGGGGCATGAAGGTGAGGTACTTGAGATACTTGAACAGTGATAGCGAGGATCCCATCTCGAGCAGCATATCCTGGATATATCGGAGGTCGAAGGTAGGACAAAAACGTTTAGTTTGGGAAGACGTAGATGCAAGTGGGATTAGAAGACGTACATGTGCATAGAATTGACTTGACAGGACAACGAGATGGAGAGCTTCCAGCCACGGTAGCCGGCAGGCGATTTCACTGAGCAGCGAGATAGGCTCTGCAGCCTCGAATGACATTATGGTCAATCTCTTGATAGGCTTTGCCGACAAAAGGAGGACGTTCAGTGCTGTATGCATCTCGTGTGGGTACACCGACATTGAAACGCCTTCAACTGGTCGACCGCGAATAAAGTTGGCAGTAAGGTCGGGCCATGACAGGACCGTGCGGAAGTAGGTAAGGCGAGGAAGCGCTGTAGGTGGAAGCAAAGCGGTATCGATGCAGTTTATGCCCCGCAGACAAAGGTCGGTGATATTATTCTGGGTCTCGAGGAAGCGTACGAGCGTGGGGCCACACCGTAACGAGGTCGTGAAGCTCTGTAAGGAGAAAGTACATCCGTTCAGGACAGATGCAGTATCACTTGCCCTGTCAGAGGCTGGTAATTCGAGAGAGAGTCTCAGGAGGAATTTGAGCCGCCGGAGTGCGTGATTGAGGAGGCGGAGGAAGTTCGCGGTGAGAGTACTAGTTTCCCAGTTGAATTCGACATTCCGCACACACGACGCGTAAAGGTCGTTGTGGGCGATTGTCTTGACAACGTCGACGGTCTGGGCCGGTTGCAAGTCGATCAGTGATCGATACAGCACACGAGCTCCCACTCGGTGGAACAGGCTGTTCGATCTGAGGGCAGCGAGCAACTCAGTGCGAGAAAGGCTCTCAAATATGAGGTCAAGCGTCTCCACTGGCAACACCGACCTCAGGGAGACAGGATAGGCTGACATTAGTAGAAGTGTAGCAGGTAAACCAAAATGTGGCGATTGCAATAGGTGGATATGAAAAATAATGTAGCAAGGATGGATATCGACAGCAGTACGGCTGCATTAAAAAGTCTCATGAATGACGTTTTATTTTCCTCGACTCTACTGCACCTTGACCGTCTTGGAGGCCGAGATACTCCCCTCAACGATAGCCTCAGCGCGATGGCCCTCAGCCTCCACTTCCTCAAGGAGTTTCCGCTCAGCAGCATCCTGCTCAGCCTTGCTCTTATTCTTCAACGCAGCCTTGCTAGCGGCCAGACGTTGGCGATATTCACGGTACTTCTTATCAGTGCCAAAGATGTAGTCCCACCAACGGAAGGAAGTCGAGTAGTTGTTCGTGAAGGACATGTGGTGGAAGTCGTGGTGCTCTGCACCAGACCAAAATGGAAGAATATTCCGCAAGGACCACGGGAAGTCTGATGAAAGAAAATGTATCCGTGACTGGATCACATGACGAAAATTTACATACCATAACCGCTATGGGCGTCAATAGCCTGGAAGAGGCGAAGCGTAATCCAGATGTACACCGTGATGATGTGAACGTTGTCCGCAAGGAAACACCATAGTAAAGGTCCAGCAAGTGTGCCCGTGCCGAGGATAAAGGTCTCGGCTGGGTGTGCGTATTCGGCGGCAAGACCGAACGGGGCAGAGTACTTGTGGTGGAGCTTATGGATGTGCTTATACAACACGCCAGTGTGGAGAGCCTGATGAGCTGAAATGGTGATTAGCTCCACCGAGTAATGGTAAGGGAGTGGTGCCCTACCCCAGAAGTGGAAGAAATCCTCAAATACGAAGAAAAATGCGACTTGAGGGAGTATAGTTTTCCATGACGGGAAAGGAACCTGGTGCATTTCCAAACCGATGGCCTCCGCCATAGGATGGAAAAACCAGATCTAAAGAAAAAAAAGGTCAACAAACTACGAGGTAAATCAAAAGCTCCAATACTTACAGCAGGGAGTTCGATGGTGAAGTGAGAGAAGAGGACGCCCTTGGTGCATTCCCATTGTTCTTCTGAAGTCGGGATCTTGTCAGGTTGAAGCTTCCACCTTTGGAAGTAGGGGATGGCGTCGATGATGATCCACGGTACGCAGCGTCCAAAGTACACGAGCTTCAAAACGAATTTTAACGCGAAATACGCCTATACTGAGGGAGTGCCGTTACCCACCTCGTGAAGTATGAAACTCATGAGACCAGTCGCGATGGTGGGGTTGCCTATCCAGAGGTACCAAGCTACCCATTGCTGCTCCAACCAGTTTAGCTGGCTGATGTCCAGGCTGGCATAAAGTTGCTCAGCGGTGTGGTGGGCAGCTGCAGCTGCCACCGTCGCGTTGAGGTGGAGGGACATCGTTGAAGTCGAAAATCTGAGCCGACCTCGCTTTTGTACGCGAAATTATTTATGGCGTGAGGGCGCGTCAGCCAATCAGAATTCGTCAAGTTTTCGCGACTTATTTACGTACACAGAAGCGTTGATCACTCCACATTTATCGCAGCACAAGACCGCATTCTGTTTTCACTCCACGTAGGAAAATGAAAAAACGGGCCATGATAATTATACGCTAGCATCTCCAAGTAGGCACACAAGCCCGAGCATCCTCCAGACCACAAGGGAATGCTTGTAGTATCGACATATGTGTATGATATCCAAAGGTATTTTAAATACGCAATATACAACGAAAGAAGGGGGAGCGTTAAAGGTAGGGAACAGTCCTTGCTAAGGGGAGTGTGACGGGAGTGGGGGATGGATGGCAAGTGCAGAAATCACTTCTCGGCTTGACCAAAGCTTGAATCTTTTGCTGACAAGCCTCCAGCAATATCAGAGGAGGCTGATACATCAGATCGACGATGACCCTCGAATCCATACTCAGAGCCGCCTGCACGGGCCGCGCGGCGGCGGTTGAGAAGATATTTGCTGCAAGCATGCCTAAGCAAACGCACGCAGACAAATGAACGGAAGTACTTACACCCAGCCAGGCACTACGCCACCTGGAGGAATAACCCATGGCTCCGAGGCGTCGTAGTTGGGTGGTAAGAACCGATCATTGGAGGCTCTGCGGATGATCCAGACGCTACCATTGATAATGATGTAAGAACACACTCCAGTAATAACTCCGTAAGCGATACTGCGACAAAGCCATCAGATGCACTTGGAATCATGTAGGAGCAAGGAACATACTTGTAGGACAGAGGAATAATAAGAATGGTCAGGAACGCCGGAAGCGAATCACCTATGTAATCCCAGTTGATATCACGAACATTACGAATCATGAGGGACCCGACGATAACCAGAGCACCTCCAGTTGCCCACGGTGGGATAGAAGCGAAGATGGGAGCAAAGAAGACCGATACAAAGAAGAGTAAGCCAGTCACGATAGCCGTGATACCTGTCTTTCCACCCTCTGAAGTAGTGTCAGCTAAACTCGGGGGAATGACGGACACACGGGACGTACCTGCAATACCCGTAGCAGACTCGATAAATGCAGTCACGGGACTGGTACCGACAAGGGCCCCCATGGAGATGGAGACTGCATCAACGCAATAAGCAATAGTCGAGTTTTCGAAATCAAGTGTAATAGGATCGCGCAGCCCCGCGAACTTCGCCATGGAGTACAAGGTACCAGTAGTGTCTGTATTCATAGAACACGTGAGTGACAGGGTCCAGCACTGCAAGGTGAGTAGCAGACTTACCCAAGATATCGACATAAAGGAAAGTGATTAGGGCATACCAGACTTTGCCCTTACCATAATTATACTGAAAAATCCCGTGTCAGTGATGTCATGCGGCGCGCTTTTGGCTTTTAGAAAAATGCTGTGCACTCACATCTAGCGCGTTACCAATATGCTGCAGAGGGTGCCAGGTCACAACTTGCTTGAAGAACGCAAATAATTGATCTCCAGAGGTAGTGTGCGGGAAGTACGTGACAGGAGTGTTTCGTGGCCAAGAAATGATGGAGGTCAGGAAGATACCGATGAGGAGAGATCCCTTCACACGGAACATCATAAGAACCACGGTGAGGAAGCTGCCGTCATCGAAGACATTAGTACGACGGACGGGAAGACGCAGAGTAAAAAGACCCGTGTGACTTACCCACCAGTGAAGATACCCAGCCAAACTGTTGGATCACGAAGGACTTTGGTGCCACAGTAGTACGGAAGATCAGCGCTAACCCAGTCTAAAGTCGAGAGGTCAGATAGCTAGTCGAACTCTCCAACAACTTCACTTGCCACTTGGATTACATCCGCCCAATCCCACCAGGTTTGTTACGTCTCCTCCGATCACATTCAGACCACCAGAAGCTATGACAACCTGTTGAGTTTTAAATTGCTCCGTCTATGAGAGAATAGGGCGCACTTAAGCCAATGAACCTGCATGTAAAATTGCAATGATAAATCCTCCTCTTCTCCGAATGCCACGAGGGAGTTCACTCACGAAATGTACAGACCAATGCCAGCCCCGACGGCAAGAACCAGTGACTGGGGCATGATGCGCGCCAACCATTGCCGCAAGCCAAGCAGCGAGAGGATGAAGAACACCCATCTACGGGAAAGTCAATGCCGCGGTGACCGGAGAAGTCGCATTAGGTCGTACCCTTCCAAAAAGACTGCTGCCAGTGCTTCCCGGTAGGTAATGAAACCGCTGCCGTGGTAACCAACAACGGAGTAAGTGAACTAGGAAGGCCGGTCAGCGCTTATACTCGAATGCTTTGGGAGACTAAGCGTACGTATGCATTCAAGCCCATGCCAGGAGCCATCCCAACTGGAAGATTAGCAAAGGTACCCATGAGGACCGAAGCAAGAGCGGAGATGGCAGCTGTGCTAGTGATCAGATCTTGCTTCACTTCTTGGACGCAAGCAAGATAAGTCTCGTCCGTTTGACAGTTGTTGGGACCGGTGCAGACGCAAGTTCCTCCGGAGTCGGAAACAATTGACGCATTGACAGAAATCTTGACACGCGTTGGTCGACATCAAAACAAGGGGTGGAAAAACTAAAAAGAACTTACAATGTAAGCCATAGCAGCCTAGTGGAATGTCTGAAGTTAGTGGTGGATAGCCATGAAATGAAACATCTGCCCACCCATGTCGTGATACCAGCGCGGACATCAGTCTGTCCTCTGCTGTAAGCGCATGAATGACCGGCAGAACAACTACCTACCATGAACCTGGAGCCTTCGCGCTCACGGGGATGACCAGAGCCTTCGAGACGGAACCATCGCCCGATGGCAGAGTCAGCGACCTGAGTAAGAAGTATTTAGCGCTACCTCCCGCAATAGAGACAGCACATACTCTAGCATTGAGTCTGTCGGCGAAGGTGACAGTCATTTCGGGGTAGGCAAAGAAAGGAACGTGTTACGACCAAGAAGATATTATATATCAAAAAGAAAGTGGAGGGATGCCCTGCCGAGCACGTCGAGAAGACTGAGGGATCCTAAGTCAAATCCGGAACGAAGGAGATATGTATATCCCTTTGCTGCGAACAATCAATGATTCTGATATCCAATCCGCGCCAGACCATCTGGGATCTGTGGTATAGCTTGCCGCCATCCGACTTGACTCCACATTGGGTAATGAATTTCATTTACGTTCTATCGCCCTGGTATCCACGCCTTGCCATATGGGCTCACCTGAGAAATAGTGACATTATTAGTAGTTCGCATTAATACGAGTAAAAGCTCTGATTGGTGGTCGTGCACCTAAGCGGAGACTTGCCAAAGGGATGACCATAACAGCTCACCTAAAACACAGGTACTAATCAAGTCCAACCAAACAATCTCAGAAATCCAGCTGATTTATCAATTCATATCGGAGTGGCAGGAAGGTCCGTTGCAGATTTAAGGTTTAACGCCCAGGAAGTGTTGATGCCGCACATGGGGGTAAGCCAGGAGTACAAAGTGCCTTGCGATAAGTAACACCGGGTCGATATGACTTTGGATACCAGTAACCCGAGACGAGGTACATGTGGATAATTGCAGAGATGGGAATCACGCTAGACGTGACCTAAACAGAAATTGTGACGCAGTGCTGGTCGTGTCACGCGGCCAATACATTTTTGACATAAGAGTCGATTTCGACACAGACCTTCGCGATACGCCACACACGCTAAGGTCAAGTAGCAGTGTCGATAATCAAACCAGGGCAGAGGATAACGAAGATGGAACATTGAGGTAAACGCAGAGCTCAAACAAACGCCTCGTGGCTATCCGAAGGTAAGTATAAACATAATATCACTAAACAGGCCGGGATCTAGAGCGTGTCGCAAAGTAAAGTTCAACCCATATCTTGGATGTCCTCGGTCCGCAAAGCCATTTCTCCATCATAACCCGGCGTTCGCTTATGCCATCACTGTTGTCAACATCAGATTCCATTGTTCGGCTGAGTGGATGGACGAACTAAAAAAAAAGGTCGATCCTCTGATATGCTGTCATCCAGGCTGTTTGGATCCTGGGCCAGAAACCTTAATTCACATTCTCCTCGTCGACTTTCCCTCATTGAACCATGGTACTGTAGATACAAATGTCAGGGTGCTTGTTCTCAATCTCGACCATGGCAAAAATGGGACGGTGTCCAGGTACCCGATGTTTGCGGCTGTGTGCTACCAGTAACGCAATGCGTGGCGCACTGATGCTCCCGCGATCATATCGATTCCACCGACCTTTTTTGTCTGGCTAGAAAAATATACTGTGGCACACATACATAACTGCGGCGGCCTTGCAAAAGGGCTGTTACGAACGCTTAGGCTTAGCAGCAAAGAGGAACGATCATGTGAAAGTAAACGAACTGAAAATAAGGGCGCTAGAAGCGTTCATGAATTCCTTCCGGACTTACTACCATATGGAAAACTCACATCAGTTTCTGAGTAGAACATTCTGTATGAAACCGAACAGCATAAGTAACGCTCATCACATGTGACTCCGAACACGAACAACTCGTCATCTTCATTGTTTCACGGTATCTCTGGAGTTGACGTATCAAGACCATTGATCAGACTGGTCTGAGAGAGTGCACAAGCACTGCGTTAGCTCGTTCTGGAGGCTCTTCTGTATGATCTGCGAACTTCTTTACGCAAGCAAACACTGCGGGTGATGTGCTCCTTACGGCACAACACAAAGGTTCAGACAAGATAATTCGTAATGGGCTGAAAGATTAGCAGCTTATCCATTCATTTGTCGCTGGCGGGCTTGCCGGTGGAACTGGATTCGTTGCTGAGCACAAAAAAAAGGTAAGACCGTAGCAATCACATTATGTCCGCAGGCCCAAACTTACTCTGACGTGTGAGAGGTTGCCTAGGACAATATTTATGTATGGAGCCGTAGCTCGGGTGAATGGTGGATTCCTGTGCATATCAGTGTACGTTACAAATGGCTTGAACGAAACAGCACAACCCATCTGCCGTTGCAAGGACCATTGTCACAATACTGATTTCTGCAGATACCAGCTTCGAGCTGGCCATGTCTAAAGGAGCAGGGACGCGAGTCTAGAAGGATGTTAGAGACTTGAGTGCAGCAAAGGGGATTTGAGGGTGCGTTGTCGAGCGTATCTAGGACAACTAAATACTTGATGGTCAAGGTTCAAACATCCATGAAAGCACATGGGGCACCTCGCTTGCTGGCTGTAGTGGCCTCTCTGCTGGTACCATGTCCGGAGACCGTCTGCACGACCAGATCTAAGACGACGAGTACATCGTGCTGTAGATGGAGGATCTGTAACACGCAGCGAAAATGATATTCTGGTGAATTTCCGCGATGCACGCAATCAGCAAACCACGAGCCAAAGGCGTGTGCATCGCATCGGCTGAGGATGAGGGACCCAGCAGACACCAAACCAAGAGCGAAGGAGAAGCCCCAGGAAAGAGTTTCATCCAGACTTTACTGTCAAACTAGGCTGGGTAAATGACAGGAAAATAGAGAGCTCGGTTTTGGATGCAAGCGTGTAATACTGTACTAGCATGTGGTGAAGTGCTGGACTCACAAGCCACGTGAGCGGAACCACGCTCCGTGACCTGAGGGGGAGCATAACACCTTGTTCTGGCCATCCACCATTCCCTTCTCCAAGTGCTCTCCGTTCACTGTGTCGGACTGAATCCCTCTTCTCTATACCACGCTTCTTGCACTTCAGGTGTTGTTCGTAGGTATTGGCAGGCTGCCTTCATGCGATAGAGCGTGCGTGGCGGAGGGATTCATGGGTGACGTTTGCACCCGGCACCATGGGAATGCCTTCAATGAAGTGACCAGACTCGCATACAACCTGCGATTGGTCGTGTACTGTATCCTTACTCCCACGGCTGCTCTCCAGGGATTCATACACTCTGCAGCTTTGTCTCTCTCTCCTTCTGATGGCCCTATGATGAAATCGGGCGCTCCGACCGAAGGTATAAATCAGCCATTAACCATGATCCAGGGCTGAAGCGCTGATCAACTGTCTATTCTCCATTAGTTTTTATCGTTGCAGCGACTGGTTGATGTGTTTTGGTCGGGTGCATGAATGCCACCTGCAGGCTACCCGACACAGCCTTCTGAGAACCAGGGCCCTCCTACCCGTACGTATGTCCGCCCGAAGTCTCTTTCCAGCAAGGTTAACGTCATATTCAGGTTTTGTGGACATATTGAGCTGCCTCAGAGTACCCTTGTAAGCATGGCAGGGGTCCTCATTGCCTATTGCCGGGGTGCGTCGAAATATATCTTGTATCGGCTTGCTCCGCGGACAGCGATAGGGTAAGCTTCTATCCTACTTCGGAGTTCCACACTTGACTAAGTCTGTATGCAGGGTGTTTTTGGTACAAACCACTGTAAGTTCGACAAAGGTCTTCATTAAATGCGATGTCCTCATGATTGTATGCTTTCAGGTACTGTCATGACGAGCGGAATCCGCCATTGACGCTGTGGTAGTATACATTGTTTGTACTCGTAAGTTAGCATAGATACTTGTGAAGCGAGGAGAGATCTAGAAAGAGGTAAGTCGCACGTGACTTCTCCCTTTGGGGGAAGGTGAGCAATTTGCAAGGAATCACGCGTTTTATTGTCCGGGCCGAGACTTTTTCGGCCAGTTTTCCGACCCCAGCGCCGCCGCTGCCACCGCCAACGACGCCAGCAATCCAGCACCCTATTTTCCCCAGTCTCCAGCAAACTCCTCTTTTCCCTTGTACGCACTCCATGATATGCCCCGTAACCACAACCTGGGGACCTCTGCCCTTCGAAACCGCAATCGAGTCACAAACAAAACTCGCCTCAAGGTCATCCAAGGAAACATCGATGCAGACCCTCTCGTGCTCGACGAAGATGAGGAAAAGGCCAGGATCGTCAGCACGGCCGGTGTGGACGCTGAGGACGCAAACGTGAGTCGTCTTTCTCGTCGTCGACTGTCCTCGCGCCCTTGTTGAACAAGGCTGACGTGGCCTGTTCTGATTGGCTCATACCGTGGGAAATCGATTATCGATGGCTGACTCATTGCGGCGCTTTCCCACACACAGGAGCACCACCTCCAGGCTGTTCTCTCGGCAGCATCGCAACGCCACCAGTCCGTCGGCCGGACGACCCGGGGTGCCGCCGATAAACCCCCCGCGTACATTCCAACACCGGACTCAACCGGCATCATCGACAACTATGAGGAATTCTATCCTCCCCATCGCTGGAAGCAGCCCGAGGCATATGTACGCTTCTCTGAAACTGTCGAGGAATCCTGTGCAAATGCCATCATCGATGGTTTCACGTACTTCATGGACGAACGCGACAAGGAATGGCTCGACAGAAACAATGGGGAGGCTCGTGGTGAAGGCACCAGCGCTCAAGGCGCTCTCCCGGTTTCAGGCACGACGACGCGCTCAGGCTTGTCACAACGTAGTGCGAAGGCGAAAGGCAAGGAGCCCGACTGTAATCAACCAGTCACCATTACCGAAGACGAGTTTGAGCTTGTGATGGGTATATTTGAGAAAACTACTCATGACAAGACACCATTCCTGCATACAGTGAGTAGTTTGTTTTCCCCGCTTCCTGCGACGCGAGATGATAATTCTACGTTCACAAGGGTCTGGACTCTGGAATGTCCTTTCCACCTTTCTCGGATTACCAAGAAGTTTTCTCGTCCCCACTGTTACCGTCTATGTTTGCTGCATTCGTAGTTCCTCCGTGGATACCACCCCCATCCCATCTCTTACGTATCGCGAAAGTGATCTACCCACACTGGCGCGAACGTAGGACCGAGCGAGGTGGCCACCGGATAATCCCATGTTTGAACGTGAGTACTTCGTTGCGTATGACAGTACCGGCGAACTCACCGCCATGCAGTTCGACGAGACAGACACCACCAATGAATCTTATATATGTTTCCGCCGCCGGGAGATAAAGACCGCCCGAAAGACTCGCGCCTCTCAAGCAACGTCGTCCGATAAACTATTGCGTTTGCAGTTGGAGCTTGCGCAAGCTTCCGAGCTAGCAAATTCTCTTCTGGCGCGAGAAAATCTACAGAAAGAGAATGCGCAACAAACGATGCAGGTTTGGGAGAGAAGGCTCGAGTTCGTCGACCTCAAACGCAAGTTCCCGTCCTTAAGTATGAAAGAGGATGAAGAATTACTGCATGATAAAGAGCGTGTTGTCAAGAAACCCAAGCTCGAGCCTGCCGGGTATGGCGGCCTACTCGCCAGACAGACATCTCCTGACATTTTCCCCAGTCGCATAACAGGCCTCAAAATTCGCGCAAGGGATGGCGACGCAGCATCACCAGTGCTAGCAGCAGAAGCCGTCATCCGCCCAAAGGAACGGCTTGCGCTGATCAATGCAACCATGGAGCGCGATCTCGCGAGGCGCAAAGAGAGAGACCACGGTTACGAAGACGTCATGGAGGTGACTGGACTTCTGCTTCACAGTTTCTGTCGTTAACGTGTTCCATGCAGTGTGCTTACCAACGACCCTCACTACCATACTCACGGCGTCATTGGAAGTCTATGTCATCGCTATCTCGCGCCATGCCTTCGCAATCTCGGGATGACGAAGATGCTAAGCCAGAGCATGTTCGCTATCTTAGGCATCGACTTACCCGCCTAGGTGGGGTTATGCTTGACAGAAGAGACGCTTTCATGCAAAGAATGGGTATCTCCGATGACGACGGTACACTGCTTCGACGACGATGCGCTTTTGGTCGGCCACTTGAGGATATTTTCCATGATGTTGACGACGAAGAGATGAGGTGTCGTCTTCGGGAACGTTGGCGGTTTGACCACGATGACGATCCCGCCATCGCGCCGGAAGGTCCTGAAGGACAAGACCGGGTCCTCATAGATGACTATGAACCAAAGTACTTGCGTCACATGATGACATTGCTCTCAGAACAAGATCACCAACACATCAACAACGACGCTTCTTTGTATGTCTTGCAGGACGGCCGCACGCACATCGTCACTCCCTACCGCATAGGTGCTCCTCAACCTGTCGGTCGCAAGGAGCAGCAGAATGCCCAACGTGCATACACCAACGGAACCTCACCACTCGCGACGTCGCGGCAAATGTCTGCCAGCGTTCCACTGCCGTCCATCCCGAACGGTATGCCCATATCGATGCAGGCCCACATGAAAGGCATGCAACCTCCGTCAAGCGTTCCTCATGCCCGGATATCTAATGGAGGTGTACGGCCTCCGGGAACGCCAAACGCCAATCAGGTGCCTGTCTTACCCTCCGTACAACCTTCTGCACAACAAGCTAGTTCGTCTGCCTCGCCGACGAATGGGTCGAGCGCCTCTCCGACTACTGTACCTACTGCAGATGGAGACGCAGTGAAGCTCTCACCGCCCAACGGAACGCCTGGCGTAAATGGCTCAAGTTCTAACGGAAGCACACATGACGGAAGGGAGGCAAGCGTACCGCCCACTTCGGAGCTACTAGTGCCGAATCAACCGGCAGGTGTACGCCAGAAGGCTGAACCACAACAGGCGGTTTCGATTCCACTGAATGGGTATCACGTTCCGATCAATGGATATGCGATCCCGAACATGCCTTACATGCCACACACTCGGCCGCTGAACGGCTTAACACCGCAACAGATGAAGGACCTGCGATCTGCTTTTGCTCAGGATCCGAGCTCGGGGATGCAGGGCACGCCTGGTCGGCAGATTCAGGCGCCTTACGTCGGTCACCTAGTACCCAACGGGACTCATTTCAACATGCAAATCGGTGCAGGAGCGAATGTTAACCTCAAGCTCCCGCCTGGGAGGCAGTGGAATGGAGTTGCGTCGCCGCTGCAGCATGCACCAAACCTCGGAAATGTGCCCGATGGAGGTGGCACCCCCACATTGTCTAGCCCTCACAATACATCAGGTGTTCTTCCCGCTCGCACGCCATCAGCTAATGGCAACCGAGCAGTTAGTCGACCGGGCAGTATGGGTGCTGTTCAAGGCGCTGTGATGCATGGTGGTCAATACCCTGCCCACTCGTTGTCTCCCCGGTTACCACCCAATAGTCCGTCACCCAGTAGTACCTCGCTCCCCTTACATCAGTCACCACCACGTCCACCACCTACGCCAACTTTGAAGATGGCATCACCGTCCATGCAGCAGTCTGTACCGACTTCGCAAGGAGGATATTAAGGTTGATTTACGCTACTGACGTCTCCATGCGATAGGGTACACGTCATACGTCCCACTTCATTACATACTGCGCCGAAACTTGCCCTACTCGACCTTATGCATCACAACTTACTGACTCCCCCGTAGCAACTTTCCTAGTACTAGTGATTTTGATTATACTACCCACCTCTGTTTTTATGTTCTTTGCCTACTATGTATTATAATTCGAACATTCACCGATGGCTTACTGATTTGAACGCAACTGTGCACACGTCAGTGCATCTTTTCAACCCTTCGTTCAGAGCAAAGCCCCTATGGTGCCCCATTGGTTACACGAATGGAATCGGGAACGTGCAGCGCCATGGATTCGAATTTAAAAAAATCACGGGTACTGGACGCCCGGCAACAACGAAGTGAAACGCATGCTGTTTGCAATTGACGGAAGCTCCAAGTATATCAAAAGATTTGTCTATTTGTGTTATCAACTGGCTTTCACATGGAAGGACTACTTCGTGGATGGGCCTCCTTTCTGTGGAATTCAGATAAGCCCCAAACATCATGATATTCGGTACTTGAACTTCTTTCGGTGCACCCTGATCACTGTTGCACGTTGCACCGTCGACCGTGACTATATGCACTGCAGAGCACGAAGGCATGGTCTTCAATTGTTTCGTATATGTCTTCTCCCTTGCGTCCTTGCTCTTCTCCAAAGCTGTGGCCACCTTCTGTGCAACCTTGGGGGAAGACTATTATGCGTTCCTGGACTGGAGGAACAGTGAGGAACTCTTGCGGACGCACAGGGCACGTCTCGACTCTGCCTCTACTCCATAGTCATAGCACATCCTGACCGAGCTCTCCCCCTGAACCCGTAGGTTCGCATATGCAAGCAGCTCGCATTGATGATCTTCACATTCCGGATAGGCAAACAGGTGGCGAAGAGCTCTTCCGTGTCCTTCCTACTCTCCGCGATCGTCGTGGTCAGGTTCCTCACGATTCAAGTGAGGCTGGCGAAGATGGTGCGGTCGCTGCGGGAGACACACACCCCTCTAATCATTATTGTTTGTGTCACGATCAATGCTGTCCTGCTTTACTTAAAGTTGATCGTCGAAGTCGTGCTGGCGGCATATTATCTGACTAGATTCAGTAGAAGGCCATCTTTGAAGGATATGACAACGTTAACGTTCGGCGTTCTTCGATTACTTGAATTGAAATAGAGTTCGGGCGCAACGGACGACGACCCGGTATCGCTTTTTCATACATATAACGGACTTTCTTCATTTCATTCGTACCCAGGTGCATAGAGTTATTTATTCATTTGTAGACGATGGTCATCTTGACCAGCAAGTGGCTAGTGGTTCAGAAGAGCTGACACGTCATAGTTTTCAGAAGATTTTAAGCCAAGTAAACCAGGTACGAGCCCCGTTAAATATATTAGGGAGTGGGTACAATAGCGATGTGGAAGGGAACGCGAGACAGGAGCAGGACATTTCAGCTGACAACTTCGTAAAGTATAGGTTCACCGCGATGATCTTCCCGGATCCGATATGGGTCACGCCGCAAAGGACGGCCACGCCTCCTGCCCACAGCCAAGGGGTTGGTCTCTACTCCTGGTGGAGGACTGCGGAGGACGGGCGCGTCACTGCCGTCGAGCATAGCCTTCCATGCTAGCTGCTCTGCATCTGCATCTTGCGTACAATCTACTTGTTCCTCGTCCTCACTAGACTGCTCTTTTTGTTCCTCTAGGACGTCCATCTCCTTTGATTTCCCCTTTCCTTTGTCGACGTGCCGGGCGTCATCCTCCACTTCGCTCCCGCCGTCCTCAGTGACCGCTGCCTCAACCTCTTCTTCTTCCTCTTCTTCTTCTTCTTCTATCGCGTCATCCTTAGACACGTCAGAAGTTTCTTCGTCATCCGGATGTAAGCGTTGTGCAATGACGTCGTCAACATCACTCAGCAGGCGCCTCACAAATCCATTTCCAGCAATGTGACCGACATGATTTAGGAATGTCTGCATTAGACCGATCTCACGCTGGAGCTCCGCCTGGGCAAGCGTGGCTTCGACGAGTGCAGCAGATGCCTCTGCATGTGCCAGCGCGAGCTGCGCCTGGAGATGGTTTCGTTGGCGTTGGACATCGCTCACCATATCAGGGAGCCACTTGGGATCGTCCTCGGTAAACGGCGGAGGAGGGGGATATGTAAGCTGCATCACGGGGGGCTGCAGAACAGAAGAGGGAGGTGGCGGAAGACCTGTGGGTTTAGCTGGAATTTTGTTGACCGGTTTTCCGCCGGCCTTTGGCACCCAATGACCACCCTCTGGTGGAGGAGGGAAATACTCTAAGGGCCATTGACTGGCGCCAAGATCCTTCTCCCTTACGGGAGGCTCGTGTTGTTTCTGCTGTTGCTCTGGTTTGGAACAGGAGCCGGTAGCCTGGGGTGATGTGCGTGGCGTTTTCCGACCAGATGTACGGTCAGAGACAGGTGATCTTCTCGGTTTTCGAGACACGGATATTCTTGGTTCTTTGGGCATATTAAGTGGGAGAGAAATGCTTCGTCGGTAGATATGAGGGCAAGCAGCGAGAGCGCGCACTTGTCGTGCCGTGTCGAATTAAATAGACTATGGCCCGACCAATGACTCCGCTTTGACCTGTCCACCGCCTATTGTCCCCCCTGTTTAGGAGGAGTCACTCGTTCAGGGGTTTCTTGTCGACCTTACCCGTTTTAGAGGTCCTGCTTTGACCCTCCGTGGTCTAAGCCAGGGGCTGTTGTCCACGTGTTCATGTCATGATTCATGTAATGACACTCCGGACTTCGCCGCAGGTTCACAACGGAACCGTAAGTACTTCAAATTACGGAGTTGCCAGCGAAACAGGGGATATGATTACCATGGGGAAATACCCCTGATACCGACAAAAACTGACGTTCTCTCGCGACATGCTGTTGGGCCTCGATGGCCATGTAAACATGTCTTGTATTTGCTGGAAAACGCTGTGCATCGTTCATTCGTCAGAGTCGGCCCATCACCTGACCCACCTAGTATTCAACTATCTATCTGTCCCCACATGGGTGTATCTCCTCTACTTCTGCACTATGCCGTCCTTGTTACTGCAATGCGATTACGTTCCGGAGTTCGAACGGTGATTAATGCGTTTATATAGTCAGGGATTATTAGCCCCGACAATTTACGTTTGCAGGGAAATGATATGACGCGATGATGGTTCAGGAGGTGGTCTCGTGCGGAGGGAAATATGCGGTGCTAGCAGGTTCTCGCCCCTCTCAGACAAACATGGCTGTGGTACGATATGAGTGGCCCGCGCAATACCTACTTCGTCATCCGTCTTCCAAACTGTTCTCTTGGCATCATCTTGAGAAGTTAGCAGATGCTTGAGAGTACCAAGTGCAGCGAACGAACGACTGAATCATAAGACTTACGCGTGACGAGAATCACAAATGGTGGACAAGGTTTATGCCCCGTGGTTTACGTACTTAGGGGACGATAACTTGTTGCAAGCGATCCACGTCAATGTCGGGGAATGGTCTTGCCATGCACAATGTGCCTCATGTCTTGGACGTAGTCCACCATTTCGTGGCCGCAAACCTGATGCACGCAACAATACAACATACTCCTGATATGATGTGACGAAAGCGTCTGGTGCTCTCCTTTCTCTCGTTCAGAGTCATAACGACAGTATTGGCAAACAGAGGGTCCGCTGGAACTTTGTCGATGAAGCATGTATCTCCTGAACACCGGCACGAAACGGTAGGTAGTTAGTGCGAGCACGCCACAGGCGATCGAGGAGGATTTGGGCGATCAGACTAGCGGTGAGGTGAATGAAATACAAACTCATTGCGCGCATGCTGTTGCTCGTGAAACATCTGTCCTAATTTTCCAATGGGCTCCCTATTACAACACCTACGTCTTCCGCAAGACCACCCGTGAACTTCGGCAAGTACTGCATTTTCAGGCTGAGGAAAAGAACGATACTGGTAGGGGGACCACTCACGAGTCGTAGATGAGGTCCCGCTAAGTTCGAAATTTCCGCTTCGGCCCACAAGTAGATGTCGTCCAGTTCAACAGCGCAATATTCTTGAAGTATTTCGTAAAGCATGCAGAATGATCTCACATTTTCCTCCGGGATATCGATGCCTTCAATACGGACGCGTAATGGCTGTTGATCCTGCCGTGTCGCAAGCCACTGCACGAAGGCAATTTCTCGAATAGGTGGCTCCAGCCACATTGGAGGGTAAATCCGAGGAAATACCACGCTCTTGAGGCTCTTCCAGTAACCTGCAGGAGACTGCGACCCATTTGTACCTTCACAGGGATCAAAAAAGCCAAATGGAGGCCCTTCCGAGTAAAATTCCGCATGGTGTACGTGTGGAAACGCTCTGCAAAAAGCGACAGCACCCAGGGTATCCGGACAACTGGGTCGCGTCGAGAGAGACACTCGCCTGACGCTACTGAATTTGTCCCCAAGGCCGCCGAAGACGGTAACAGGGGAATTTGCTGGGTCAATAGCATAATCGAGATATTTAAGCTTCGGAGTTACGATTGCTTTGAAAAAATCAGCTAGGTTGACGAGGGAGATTTCCAAGGTCTCAAGAACAGGAAAGTGGATACTGTCTGGTTGGAGTGAACACGGTGGCATATGACCTGAAAGCTTTAAGGTGACCAGAGTCAGAACCGGAATATATTGTGAAAATGAAGTGCCTGCGGTATTGTTAGAATTGATATGGTTCAGAGCTACTGGAGAACGTACCAAGCGTTGGGGGCGGATTCTGACGGGTGTTACAGATCTCAAAATGTTCCAGAGCAGGGACATTTGTTGAGGAAAGGAAAATAGGAACGGTATCCACACCCGAGTACTGGAGCTTAACACGTTTCAAGGATGGAAATTTGATAGTGCCAATGCGACGCGAAATGATTGGCAGCAAAGGCACCAAAACCTTTTGTGTCCAGATGGAAAGGCTGCGCCAGCGGTTCGCATAAGGAACCAGGAGGTCTAGACCTTTACGAATAGTACGAGGGGCACGGGACGACCCATCTGCAATAATAATGTCAAGTGGTGCCTCGCCACTTCTCCTCAATTGTTCCCTCACGCCACCCAAGCTCTGCCCGCCAAAAATCTCTATCGTGGTCCAGAAATTCGGATCGTCCAGAATCACATCCCTCCAGTGCCGCGATACCCGTGCCAGGACAGCCTTCTCCGCAGGGTCTGCATCAAAGAGAGCTAGAAGAAGGATTGACGAGAGCAGCTCCACAGGGAGACGCTGAATAAAAGGTCCTCTGGTTCTGACCAGTTCATTGATCCTCTTCCTCTGCACCGTCGCTGCCGCACGGACGCCGCGTAGTTGTTCAATGAGCTTTCGTTCGTTGTCCTCTAGACGAGCCAGCTCAGCTCGTGCTACGGCAAGTTCGTCCATTCAATGGTGCTGTGAATGAACACGTGTGAGTAAAGCGAATCAAACGCAACGTTTCAGGGACTTATCACTTTGAAAAGAGAAGAAAATTACCAGAACAGAGTCCAGTGGAAGTACGCTTCAACGAGTCTAAGAATTGAGAGATTAAGCTTCAGCGCACCTCGATACCTGGAAGACGCACGGGTAAGTTGAACAACATCGTTAGCACACGAACTCTGAATACCGGCTTCGAGGAGTCCAATGTCATTTTTACGTCTTCGTACTTGCTCTTTGGCATCAATCTACAAAACCCATGTACGTCAATTTTATTTTAGCCGTGTTCCCGCGTCAAAGCGTACGTACGTCACCTAAGCCTGATCCCGGATACCTGTCAAGTTTTGTGCTGTAGACGGTGGACGTTGCAGCATTGAGACCCATCACCAACAACCGCTGAAGTGTATGTTCACTGTACAACGCATTGGGCCTCAGAACTGACACTTTACGGTAGCATTCTGTGTCTGGGTTGGCTGCCTTGTATTAGTATGTAGTAGCGCGTTATCAGACCGCTGAGCATTCTGTGTCTAGTCGCATCATGTTGAACCACGCTTGGATATTACACTGCACCCAGAGATGAGGGCCCATGGCGTTAGCACCTACTTGATATCCGATATCGCAATTGCTCTAGAGTTAGAGCCGCATCATACCAAAGGTCACCGAGAAGATTCAAAGCACTGTTATCGAGCTCGACTCCATCCAGGGGATGACGGCGTTCAAAGAGCGTAGGACGTCGAAAGAGGAAAGGACGGGTAGAATATCACCGACCGTCAATTCAATAGCGGAGTGGGACTACATGTTGCCGTCGCCTCGTGAAGTATGCGTGGATACTTCGATGATGTTCGACCCTGCGTCTCTAGATCTGGGTGAATCCGTCCCCCAAGAATCACTCAAGTTTCACTGGGTGGATTCTTCAGAAACCGTGTTCTTTGGCTAACCAAAGCTGAGAACGGCAACTGGGTCGACTGTCCCAACCTTTCTCAAATCAACCCCGTTTTCGCACCTAATTTAGTCTCAATCGTTACTTTCAACCGTATACAGCCAGAAGTGTATTATTGCAAGTTCATCACGCTCGACACGATCGATGGCAGGCAATGAATAGCGTAGTCCAAACATCGAGAGAGAAAGGTAAGAAAGACGTGGAGCCAAAAAAAGGAGAGTTCGTGATTCGCTATGCAGGGGTAGCGGAGAAGGAGCGTAAGCAGGTAGGGTATACGCAGTCATGGATTTACCGCGGAAATGGATCCAAAAGCAGTGGGAGGTAACTGAGGTCCTCATCGTCTGGCACTGCCACGACCATAGCCAGCCTGAAGACTGTCGAGCTCGGTTTCCAATTGCTTGATGGCACTGTGCGCCAATTCCAAATCTTTGTTGAGACGGTCGCGCTCGGCGATAAGCTATTGCAAATGAGTGGGTTGGATGCTACGCTATGCAGAAGTCAAGATAACTCACGTGTTGCTCCCACTGCCTGAAACGTGCCTCCTCTGCCTTGACTTGCTCCGTAAAGCGTCTGCGAAGCTGTTCTTCCTCTTCTTTGAATTTGGGGTTGTCCACCTTCTTGACTTTGGGTTCGCCAAACTTCCTGGTCTCCATCTGTTGCTGGCGGTAGTTCTCGTAGTGGAGCTCCTCTGTGGTGGAAATGAGATCCAACATATGCGTGCGAATGAGCAGGGAGCGAAGCTTGCGGAAGTCGCAGTGGTTCTCGTTCTCGACTTCCGCAACACCCCAGAGGTATTCGCGGCCCTTCACAGTGCGTCCATCTGGTGTCCTGACATCTTCGGTGGAACCGATTATGGAGAAAGGCATGGCGTTGACCAACATGCGAGCGTGCTCAGCGGCACTTTCATCGTCAGGCTCTACGGGCGGTTGGTAGATACGAATGCCCTGGGCAGCGATGACTTCGCCAATCCGCCGCTTGAAGGTAAAGAGGTCGTTTTGGGTCAAAGTATCAGCCTTTGCGATGACGGGAATCAGGTTGACACGGGTGCCAAGACGTTTCATGATTTCAATGTCCAGCGGCTTCAGCCTGAAACCACACAAAAATGAGAAATGATATACGGGGAGACGGAGTGTGAACGCACGTGTGGCCCGTAGGCCTGATGAAGTACAGGCAGGCATGCACCCTGAGGTCGATCTTTTCGCTACGCTGAGGTTGCTGCTCTTGTCGCATATACGCTTCATGCTGATCGTCGATGAAATCGACGATGGGGTTCCACGAGTCACGGTTGTTGACGTAGTCGCCGAATCCAGGCGTGTCGATGACGGTGAGCTTGACTTTGAACTGTTTCTCCTCAAGCTCGGCCTTGATAATATCGACTTCGGTCAACTTGTCGAGCTGTTTGTGGTGACGGCGGGCGTAGTTCTTTTGGAGAGACAGCTCGGTAGCGAAGAGCGTGTTAACGAGCGTGGTCTTTCCCAGACCAGATTCACCTGCAGGAGAGGAGGTTCAAGAGTAGCCACAAGGCATTTCAAGCCACGAACCGACTACCATGAGGGTGAAGTGGGCACCCCGTTTGGCGACGATCTTGTGCCTCTAAAACGAAATGAGTCCAGTGGTGGTTGTTTTTAAAAACAGCACTGACCTGGTTGGGCAGGTTTGCAATGCCGATGCCATCTGAGACGGGAGCTGGGTTGGCCATGGCTGAAAAAGAGAACGAAAAAAACGACGCGAAAGCAACGAAAAACACGTCGCCAAAAATTTTGACATGGGGAAACTTGTTTGGATTTGTTTGTCTCTAGTGGCGCGACTACTCAACTACGATAAGATTAACAACTGGCGTCCGCCTTCTCCTTGCCCTTCTTAGAGCCTCTCTTCCGCTTGCGAGCTGAGGGTTGTCCGTGTCCACTCAACCTTTCCAGGTAATCAAGGTCAGACTGAGCACCCGAGCCACTAGCTTGGACATGAGGAGTCTCAGAACTCTCTTCTGGTGGATGTCGCACTTTCTCCTTGAGCTGTACTTCCTTGAAACAGACACGCTGTTCTGTCGAACCAGCGTGAACGAGAGAGCGTCTTGTTGAACCCACGTCGTCTGCCCATGTTCTGTCAAATTCATTTATTGTAGACAGAAACTGAATGATCACTCGTTTCTTCGGTGAACAAAAGTTCTGTGCCCAGAAGGCTATCATGTCTGCCCTTGAATATAGATCCGGCAAGTTGGAGGTAGGGCGTAGGCGTATCCAGACCCTGGAGACGTACCGTCACCAATGATGACCTGTGTGCTTGAGTCGTGACGCACGATTAGTCTGTAGGTCGAACTGTTGGGCAGAAGCGTGGGCTCTACTGTTCCGAGATCGAATGTCACATATGACACCTCTTCTTCTTCGTCGTACTCTTCGTCGGGTCCAAAAGCTTCTACTTGTCTGTACCCTGGCACGAGCGATTGAGCTGGCATGAGTTGGTGAGGTGTGAGAACTAACAGCCCAAACAAACTTGGTTTTGTCCTGTTCATGTCGTTCCGTCCTTCGGACATCCTCAAGAAAAATCTCAGTTCATCCTCTCGTTCGTGGCTGGTACGCCAGGCTCGCGATCCTTACGTGAAACAGCGTCTAGCTAGTGCAACCTCTTACCGCTCGCGTTCTGCCTTCAAACTCTTGGAAATCGATAAGAACGGGGGTCGCTTCCTGTCACGGAACGAAATATGTGCTGTCGTCGACCTTGGTGCTGCTCCAGGCGGATGGAGCCAAGTCGTCGCTGAAAAACTCGGCTGGATGAACCCAGCCATGCCTGACGAAGACATGGATATCGCACCGAATTTTGGTCTCAACGAAGGCGCGAGGATTGACAAGTTTGGCTCCTGGAGCAGTACAGCAGGTAGAGGCGTCATCGTCGCCGTCGACCTGCTGCCTATAGCTCCCATTCCTGGCGTGCATACGTTGCAGATGGACTTCTTGTCACCCCAGGCAGCTGGTGCGGTCAAGAATGCCCTTTCAACTCCAGAAAATCCTTCAGGAATGGCAGATATCATCTTGTCTGATATGGCTGCCAACTTCTCCGGGAATAGGGTCCGTGACGTTGAAATGAGTCTCGACATTTGCCACTCGGTCTTCCAATTCGCAAAGGATAGCCTGCACGTCGCCACTGCCAGCGCAGGGGCAAAGAAACAACGTGGAGGGACACTATTGTCAGTCTGTCATGATTGTATGGATCGGTTGCTAATTCTTGACAGACTGAAGCACTTTGAGCATCCACTCTCCAGAGGATTTCGTGCACAGTATCTGGACCCCAACTTTTACTCAGTCCACTACATCAAACCATCATCGAGTCGAGCAGAGTCTGCAGAAGGGTACTGGCTTTGTCGGGGGTGGAAGGGGTTGCAGTCACATTGACATTGTTCTCACCGACCTGTGCTCGCAAAACCATGTGGCTACATGGACAGACCTATATATTTTATACGCAGTTGTGTATCATACAGAATATAATAAGCATATTTCGACGGATCATTGGCATCTTCAGAAAGAAACAGAGGAAACCGGGCGGTAGGCAACGTGATGCTGTATAGGCAAAGATGTGAGTACAGCGACGTGGGGCAGGCGACTGGGTCTTACATGACGAGGCCCTTAGGCACCGAAACCGTAAAGCGTGCGCCCAGAACGCTTGAGGGCGTAAACGACGTCAAGGGCAGTGACGGTTTTCCTTCACATAAAAAAAGGGTCAGTCTCCATACACACGATAACTTGATCATTTTCTCACCGTTTGGCGTGCTCTGTGTAAGTGACCGAGTCACGAATGACCTGTCGAGTGAGGAGTCAGTTCCGAAACGGAAGCCAACCTGCGTATGACTCACGTTTTCAAGGAAAATCTTCAGGACACCACGTGTCTCCTCGTAGATGAGGCCAGAGATACGCTTCACACCACCACGACGAGCGAGACGGCGAATAGCCTGCCAGGCCATGCATCAGCTATCGGAAATGCGAAAACTCGTCAATCATGCACATACTGGCTTGGTTATACCCTGGATGTTGTCACGCAAAATCTTGCGGTGGCGCTTAGCACCGCCCCTGGCCCACCGGTCAACGACTACACAAGATATTCAGGGGATGAAACGCTTACTTTCCGAGACCCTTTCCACCCTTTCCACGTCCAGACATGGGTTAGTATATCGAGTTGAGCGTAAATGAGAAAGCTTGAATGCTGTGGAGGACGACGTCCTGCGGGGGTGAGTGTAGTGGGTGGTGGTGGTCAGGTGGCAAGAACGCGTCTTTGTTGATTGACCAGTTATATCCAGTTAATTAGATCACGTGAATACCACGCCAAGTCACCTCGAGTATGCTGCATTATTCGACTAAATACATAGCTGCTTTCGACAGCTGGGTAATCTTAGAGAAGCTTTTTTTCATACCATTCGCGCTCCCGCTCGACGGCATCCTTAATAGTTGCCTCCAGACGCCAACCGTGCCCTTCACCCGGGTATTTTTTGTACTCCACTCTGTCTTGTCCACCATTTTGTTGGATTTCACTAACAATTTTCTCCGCTTGCTCCGGGGGGACGACCCTATCTTCTGCACCTTGCAGGACCTTTCCGATTTTGTTTCAGGGAGTGAGAACCAGTAAGGCAAGTCCACCTAAAACTCACCAACAACGGCACTGTTATATTCTTGGCGTAGAAGAGTGGGCTTCTCTCCTTGTACACCCTTGGGATGTCGTCAACCGACCCGCCCAAGAGCTTGATCATATATTTAAGCTCGAACTTGTGGGTGTCGCGAGCGAGCGAGAGGAGATCTGAGATCCCGTACAATGATGTCGCTGCTTTGAAGTATTTCGTGCCCGGGGCGGATTCGAGACAGAGTGATGCGAGCGTCGTGTAGCCTCCGGAAGAACCACCGCGGATAGCGACACGGCTGCCATCAATGGGGAGATTACTCTCCGACGCAAGTAAACGAGGGGCATCGTAGCAGTCTTGAACATCGACAAGGCCCCAATTGCTTGCGAGGCGCCCACTAAAAAAAGTATGAGGTCCATGCGGCGGGACTAAAACATCCTCCTTACATGTATTCCCGACCATACCCCGACGACCCGCCATAATTGACATCCAACCTGATTTGGTTCGAGTATGTGCTCGGCGCAGTACTTCTGCACTCACCACGAGTACCCACGACTAGTGAAATATATCTTGAACAAGTTGAGAACCTGCGGCTCCATTGAAGTTGGACCACCATGTACATTCACAATGCAAGGTGGTTTTTCGTTGGGGTCCGTAGGCCCAGAGTAATTTGGATTCTTGGGTGCATAGTAAATAACATAGAGAGGATTCTTGTCGTCGCGAAGAGTGATTGGCCTTGGAAGCGGAATGTACCCCTCATAACCTGTAAAAGAGCCACTGGCCTTCAAAACGGTATACTGTGGATCCACAATCCCACCGTTGAAGTCACAGCGCATGACACCACCAGGTGCATCACTTCTCCCTGCCGTGAAC
This sequence comes from Pisolithus marmoratus, assembly GCA_024613145.1. Classification (NCBI taxonomy): domain Eukaryota; kingdom Fungi; phylum Basidiomycota; class Agaricomycetes; order Boletales; family Pisolithaceae; genus Pisolithus; species Pisolithus marmoratus. The sequence goes on along the minus strand of JANFAE010000533.1, from coordinate 9,607 downwards.
ACAAACGATGACGAGTGAAGAAGTCGTAGATGCCCTGCTACTGCGAATGGAAATTCTTGCAGAATAACCGGTGACGATTGGGTGAGGCCCGTGGTGTAAAGAAGAGTCTTCCCATCCACCAATGCGATGAAGGCGGCAGCATTTCCGCTGTCAAGGATCGCATAGGGATAGTCGCCAAGAGTCCAAGCAGGACTACCAAAGTCCTGATTGCTCGGGGAGGGAAGGACCGGTCTCGCAACTCCCGTAGCGGTGTCATACACGAATGGGTTCTGGAAGCCAGACACATCAGACGTGAACACCAGTGTAGTGTCGTTGGCAAAACAAGGGTAGGATACGGATATCTTGAGCATTTGCCCTGCAACTTTTTTTTTGTTCATTATCAATATGGTGTCGGGCTGGGTGAGCACATCAGCAACGTAGATCAAGGAGCCCTCCCAAGGCATGTCTGGATGATACCATTCCTGCCAGGCAATCTTGGTACCAGATGGATTGAAGACAGGGGACGAGTAGAAATCGGCTCCCCCGACAAGCGGGAAGACGGCCTGCCGCGTGGTATTAATGACACAGAGGGTAGTGATGACCGTCTGTGGGGTATCCACGGTGTGGTCCTCAAGAATAGACACGAGGAGGTGTGGTTGCGTCGGGTGGACTGCGAAATCAGCATACCTGTAGTCGGGATTGTCTGCGGTATGCGCTTCAAAATGCAAAACTCGGAATAATATCCGTAGAAACCTACCAGGGGAGACAGGCTCCGCGGCCTGTCCTTGGATGATCTTGTAGACTCGATTATCGCCAAAGTTCGAAAAGTAGATTACGCCTCCGTATGCTATCGCGGCTGCGCCACCGTATTCCTGTACCCCAGTGCGGGCACTCAGGGGTGAAGGAATGACGTCAGTATCGGTTGCCGTGTGGACGATCACATAGCGACCATTATCGGCTGCGCGCCTTTCGATGTGATATACCGGAGGAAGAAGATTCAATGGATGAGGATCTACAAAGACATCAGCGAAAGGGATGTTCTGCGTGGACATTCAGCGTCAATCAGTGGTCTGTGAGAGCGAAATACTCGACATACGCTCTGTACGAGGAATTCGGGAGTGATGTCTGACACCCACTTTCCGTATGGTGCTGTTTGCTGGCCAGACATGATACTTGGTGGAAAGACCTAAGCTCGCGTCGATACTTTGAAGGTATAGATCCTTCCCAACCAACAAAACGACTTATAAGTAATCAGGCAGTCCCCCAGATCTGTTCCCACGGTGGTAGAGGCTGTTGTCCCGCTAGTTAGTGATGTGGCTTGCGCAAATGCCCGCGATTGTAGCTAGCTAGGCACAATCTGGGAAATCAAGCTCCTACGGAAATGGACACCATTTGAAGATATGATGTTTATTGGACGTACTCACGGTAGGATGATCCGTCTCGGAGCAATCGCGACTCCGGATTTCAAGACAGGTGGTAACGCCATAGGCGGAAGAAGCAAGTCATTTTTCAGGGATCTTCTCTGGGTGCAAAGTGACATCCAACTGCGGTTGGCACCCAATCAGCAGACTTTATCAATAGGAAGAGGGATTGCCTGGAGATTATCCGGGATCGGTCGGCTTTGTGGACCAACACTTCGCAATAGGGCCACGGCGTAAGCCAAAATTCAGAGTGCTTGTGTTGTTTAGGGTTCACGGTGCGCCCAATCTTGACTCTCTCACTTCGTCAAGCGTGCTTCGACCTGAAATCGATTGAAACTCTATGCTTTCCGGTAGCCATTTCTTATTTTCTTCGAGGTGACGAGGCCAGTGGACGTTCACATTTGAAACGTCTGGTTTGCGGTGCTAACAACTGCCTGACAGGCATGGAAGAGCATGATATGATGCGAGCCGGACTGATTCGCCTAGAGGAAGCTTACTGACCAACTATTGGGCATCCGCGCGGCGACAGCGGTGCACAAGAAAAGGAACCATGAACTGATCCGAACAAGAGGGCCACTCATTCAGCGTCTCCCTGTAGAGTTGTTCTCATCAATCCTTCACCCTGCTCTTCGTGGAACCAATCCTTCGCAGAAGGAGACCCTGACACGTGTATCACAGCGTTGGAGGGATGTGATTCTAGTCCTGCCGAGTTTCTGGACCACGATAGAAATCTTTGGCGGGCAGAACTTAGGTCGTGTGGCGGAATACTTGATGAAAGTTGCGAGGCACCACTACTGGACATCATTAATCGAGCTCGGCGGAACAAATTCCTATGATGCTATTCATGAAGGCCCGGACCTCGTTGTTCTCTGTGAGAGCTGCAGGAGCAGTCTTTCCGTTATACATCGACTGAGGTGCCCAACTCAGGATCGCAGCTTATACTAGACCGTATAAGTGCTATCAAATTCCCATCCTTGAAACGTGTTAAACTCCACGTGGAACTTTATGCCTTTCCCGCTTTCCTTTCCCCAGAAACCGCCCTCGTTCTGAAGTACTTGGAAATGTTGAACGATTACTGTAATCTGCACCCAACACTTGGTACGTTTTTTGCGGTGAGACCTGGTGGTCCTGAACCATATGGTTTTAACAATTCCACAGACACATTATCACTCTCGGGTAATAATATGCCACAACGTTCACTCCAACCAGACAGTGTTCACTTTCCTGTGCTTGAGACCATGAAAATCAATCTCAGTAGCCCAGCTGATTTCTTCAAAGCAATCATAACGTTGAACCTCAAATCTCTCTACTTTCGCACTCCCGACTCGAAAAACTCGCTTTCTACCATGTTCATTGGCCTCCAGGGCAAGTTCGGTGGCGTGAAGCAGGTTTCATTCATGATAACATCCGGCGGCTGGATATTCTGGACGCTCGCACTTCTTGCAGAGCATTTCTACACGTATGCCAATTAAAATTTTACTTGGAATCTTCCTCATGCGGGTTTTTCGGTCCTTGTGAGGGTACCAATGGATTGCAGCCTCCTGAAAGCTACTGGGAGTGCCTCGAAAACGTGGTGTCTCGTGAGATTGACGTTGAGATGTGACTGGGACTACCTACTCTAGGAAGCAATGCCTTCGTAGAGTGGCTTGCAGCACGACAGGATCAACAACCATCTATGCGTCCGTATCGAAAACGTCGAAGTCCTGGAGGATGACGTTGAACCATTTTGCACTCTTTACGAGACACTATGAGAATATTGTGTGGTGGAGCTGGGGGACATCCGCTTACGGCCCGAATCAAGACTTTCGAAATCAGTGGTTTCTCATCTGCCGCTGGTGAGTGGTTCCCCTACTAATGCAGTACATGTCGATGCTCACTTCTGGTCTTGCGGATGACATAGTTGTAGTAGTAAGGGGGCATCGGGGAGTCAGAACAGTCTTCTGCGAGTAACAGCATGTGGGCCGGAAGTTTGTATTACATTTATCTGATAGGGTACTGATTGCCTCTGTATCCATTGACGGAGAGTTAATGTTTCAACGCCCATCACTCGCAACAAGCTATTCCCCTTGAGAACTTAAAACACGGGTCATGCATGTTGAGTGATCCCTATCATGAGTGAGTTTCTTTGTATCGTCGGCTCAGCTGTTAGTTTACTCCGCTTAGTGATCCGAATGAGTGTTAGCTCGGACGGTTCCTCATCTGCGCGGAGATAGCAGGTTTCGCGTTTAGTGGTGCGATGATGGCGAACGCATTACACCGAGAAGTCCGCTCACCTTCCACTTAACAAACCCGTTTATGCTTTTAATGAGCACTCCGAATGGGTGACTTAACCATAAGTAGCCCTTACAAATGCTCGCCTGACGCGATCATTCTGTATGAGTTCCCTTTTCACATGGTGGGGAAGAATAAATCTACTATCACAATGATATTTTACCTCTGTTTAAACCAGGGCATATCGGATACCTGAGATGGGGATGCTTTTCTTCAAATGACGCTCTTCAATGCCTGTTCAAAATCCGCAATAATATCATCAATGTGTTCAATGCCGACAGACACCTAAAAGCGTGTTGTGTATCAGTCAAAGTCCAACGTTAAGTTTGGCTTCTCTACATACACGGATTAAATCGGGGGTCACGCCGGTGGCCAACTGCTCTTCGATCGTCAACTGCTGGTGCGTAGTGGTGGCAGGATGAATAACCAGTGTCTTAGCGTCGCCAACATTCGCAAGATTACTGGCAAGACGGAGGTTGTCAACGACTTGACTGGCCACGCTAACGTTGCCCTTAACACCAAAGCTCAGCACCCCACCGAAAGCGTTAGGTCTTAAGAGTTCCTTGGCACGTTCATGGTACTCGTGATTCGGGAGACCGAGATACGAGACCCAGGATACCATGGGGTGATTTGATAGCCAGCTGTTGAAAGATATGGGGTCAAACTCTGGGAGGGGTTGGTGGGACTACGCACGTCACCAAAGCCAACGCATTATCTGAGTGCCTTTGCGCCCGCAAGCTCAGTGTTTCAAGGCCTTGAAGTAGGAGGAAAGCACCGAAGGGGTTCAGTGCGGGGCCGAGGTCGCGCAGGAGGTCGACTCGCAACTTTATGGCGAAAGCAGACGATCCAAATCTTTCACTGAAAACGACGCCATGATAGCTCTCCGAGGGTTCAGTGAAGGATGGAAATTTTCCACTGGAAGTCCAGTCGAACTTGCCTAAAATATGTAGTAAAGAGGGTCACGGAGGATGCGTGGATGCTGAGATATGGTCATACCTGAGTCGATAATGACACCCGCAATCGTCGTGCCGTGGCCACCGATCCACTTTGTTGCACTATGTACTATCGGGAATGTTGAGACAATCCAGAATCCAAATGTCGTATATCGCGCACGATACTCACTAACGATGTCCGCTCCTAACGAAATGGGCCGGATGAGGTAGCCGCCCATTCCAAAAGTGTTATCAACCATCAAGGGTATCCCGTGTTTGTGCGCAACCTAAACAAAGCCGTCATGAGCCCTCGACTGGCCTCGGGAAGCCACTGGAGACCGACCTTGGCTAAGTCAGGGATCGGAGCAACATTATATTTCGGGTTGCCTATGCTCTCGACATAGATCGCCTTGGTTTTCTCATCGACGGCCGCTTCGAAGGCCGCCGGATCATCGCCCGGCACGAATTTGACGCCTATTCCGTACTTCTTAAATGTGACTGAACCAAATTATCATCGTCCGCCCGGGTGGACACATCATGCATCTCCTTACCTTTGAATTGGTTATAGGTCTGTACTCTGATGTTAACTATTAAGACGGAGCTGATGAAGTATTACCCACCCCTCCGTACAGATATGAACTACAAAGCGATCGAGGTCAATAATCTTGCAAATGGACAGCGGAAGGTACTTACGTAGAGACGATGTTATCTCCAGCGCTTGCGATTGTAGAAATGGCTAGGAACTGCGCGGATTGCCCAGAAGAAGTCGCGATCGCCGCCACCCCTCCTTCCAATGCTGCCATACGGTTCTCAAAGACGTCCTGCAAAATCAAGTGTCAGAAGGAGGAAGGGTGCTGGATGTCGAAAAGAGAGAGCGAACCGATGTCGGGTTGCCGATACGGGAGTAGATGTTACCGAACGTCCTGCCAGACAGAGTGTTAACACCTCCCGTCCTTGACAAAGATGGACTGAGGTACCTACTTCAGTGCACAGAGGTCTGCGCCGTGCTACGTAAGGAAGATATTAGGCACCGATGGACTTCAGTACGATGCGAAGGAATTACCGCAGAATTGTTGAACACATAACTCGTAGTAGCATAGATGGGTACTGCTCTGGCCTTCGTAGTAGGATCTTGACTCTGACCAGCGTGAAGCTGCAGCGTTTCGAATCGATGTTGCCTATACCAGAGTAAGATATGAGTCGTTGCTAAAGGATACTACGGTGGAAATAATACCTGTTGAGGTCTGCCATGGTTATTTGGGTGAGGGGAGTGGGGAGAGCTTCGCAAGGATGGGCTCTATAATATGTATATGGTTCAGGCCATGCTTTTTTGGCTCGCAACTCTCCGACGGTATCTGGGAACAAACGCGCTGGAGATTTCATTTCCTAGAGACCTGGAAACTGCCGACAACTAGTATGTAGGGCGAATGATGGCCGCTTGATCATTCGCCGCACATCTGGGAATCCCGTGCTGATCGAGTGCTATCTCTGGGTCTCTTGTGTTTAGACCATCATACCCCTTGCGTTGCCTCGACAAGCTGAGGTGTGATGATTTCCGTCCCTCAGTTGTCCCAAGTACACCTGACCGTATTTGTCTTCAGTAATTCCGCTGCGCCTCGTAATTCCAGTGTCCGGCATTCTTATGATTGTCCACATTCTTCATCCTACGGCCTCTCCGACACCCAAGTGTGGTTGGCACCCAATCAGCAGACCTTATCGATAGGATCGGTGAGGTGGACATTATCCAGGACCAGTTTCCCTTATGGACGGTCTAGACTGACCTGCTGATTGCATTGTAACGCCGGAACATGGGTAAAGTAGATTTGACCCACGCCGACTGTGGCTGGATAGTTGGGTATACAGCATCGGACGCCATTCCATCAAAGAGGAAGTAGGAAAATGTAAATTCCAGAATTGGTGCACTTCAGTTGTTCAGGAACCACCTTGTCCCCAACTCTCGGTTCTCGCTTCTACGCCACGCGTACGTGGATGGTCACCGGTCATCACGTGCCATGGCCAGGTGCGGGGGTGAAATTTGAAACGTGAAAACCTCGTTCCTGGCCAAGACGCAGGTAGGTAGGTACAACAGGCCCTTCATATCAAGGGGCATTGAGGAAGTTTACTCTGCTTCCTGCATCTACTTACCCAAAGTATGGGCACCGACCGGTAATAGGGTTGCTGATCTCACATCCGTCATAAATGGCTAGGCTGAGGCCAGGGTACTAGTCGGTAGTACCCTACATAAGTAGCGTTGGAGAGCTTTCGCGACCCTACCTCTACTCATTATCACTCTGCAGGTCCTAATGCAGTACATACATAAGTCCAGAGTTTATCCCAGCCCAAGCACTCCCCACGTGCAAATTACGCACCGGGGTGGTGCCCCGGCCCGGCCCCCCATCTTCGTGTTACGTAAAGTCTACGCGTTCTGGTAATCTCCTTTTTTCTCTCAAAGTGACTGAAGTCCGGTAGTTATTCGAAACGTCTGCTTTGCGGTAAGGCTGATATCCGTCTGATAGACATGGACGAGCTTGCTATGGTACGAGCCGAGCTGGTTCGCCTAGAAGAAAATGAGCGAAAGCTCATTGACCAACTATCGGGTATCCGCGCGGCAGCAGCGGTGCACAGAAAGAGGAGCGAAGAACTGATCCGAACAAGAGGACCACTCATTCAGCGTCTCCCTATAGAGCTGTTCTCATCCATCCTTCACCTTGCTCTTCGTGGAACCAATCCTTCGCAGAAGGAGATCCTGACGCGTGTATCGCGCCGTTGGAGGGATGTGATTCTGGACCAGCCGAGTTTCTGGACCACGATAGAGATCGTTGGTGGGCGGAACTTAAGTCGCGTGGCGGAATACTTGAAGAAAAGCCGCGACGCACTACTCGATATCACCATTCGAGTTGAATTGGAAGATTCCTATGGTACTATTCGTGACGGCCTGGACCTCCTTGTTCCTCGTGCGAACCGCTGGCGCAGTCTTTCCATCTCTGTGCGAACTCGCATGCCCATGGTAGCCCAGTTAATTTTGGACTATATTGGTGCTATCAAGTTTCCATTCTTGAAACGTGTTAAACTCGACTCGAGAGTGGCTACCTTTCTTACCTTGCTTTCCCCGAAAAACGTTCCCATTCTGGAGTATTTGGACATTGGGAACGATTATCATGAACTCCGCTCGATGCCTGGTACGTTGGTGGCTCTGAACCACATCGATTTTAACAGTGTCGCAGGCACGTCATTTTCAGACCATATTCCGATTCTGACCCTGGTCACATTATCACTTTCGGGTAATACGCCACCATGGTCGCTCCAACCGGACAGTATTCACTTCCTTGTTCTTGAGACTCTGAAAATCAAGCTTAGGAACGGAGATAATTTTCTCAAAGCAATCGTAACTCCGAGACTCAAATCTTTCGACTATACTATTTTCTCGAAAAATCCTCTTCCTGTCGTCTTCAGCAGCCTTGGGGACAAGTTCAGTAGTGTCAGGCAGGTCTTTTTTACGATAACAATCGACAGTATGGATACTCTGGATGCTCTGGCTCTTTGCAGAGCATTTCCACATGTATACCATGCAGGAATTTACTCGGAATCGCCGTTGTCTGCCTTTTTTGGCCCCTGCGAAGGTACCAATGATTTGCAGTCTCCTGCAGGCTACTGGAAGAGCCTCGAAAGCATAACATTCCGTGAGATCGACCCCGACACCTGGCTAGAGCCACCTATTCGAGAAAACAATGCCTTCGTACAGTGGCTTGCGACGCGACAGGGGCAGCGGCCATTACGCGTCCGTATCGAAAACGTCGATGTCCAAGAAGAAGACGTCGGATCATTTTGCATGCTTTACGACATACTGCGAGAATATTGTTCCGTCGAGCTGGAGGACATTCGCTTATGGACCGAATCGGGACTCAGGTCAGCAGATTCTCGCCTGCAAGTCATGAGTGGTTCTCCTACTAGCATTGTTCATTTCCTCACCCAGAGAATGAAGCACGTGCGCATGTTCACCCCTGGTGTTGTAGGCGACATAGGTGTCGTAGTGGGGGGAATTGGAACATCAAAACAATTGTCTCACACGTAATAGCATATGCGGGAAGTTTGTATTGCATTTACCCACTGTTACTCTCTGATTACCCAAACCCTCCTTCGGCCCGTGGCGTGCCCACGACCCTCGGACATAATCAGCCCGTACCTGCGTTTGAGAGACCCATACCTATTGACGAAATTCAGCCACTCCACCAGCACCGTCGTTAGGATACAACGACTCGAAAGGAGTACTCCATTACCTTTTCCACGCAGTTTCTCCAGAGGTCTGTTGTGGTGGCGGTACCCGCGCAAATGTAGGCCCGATAACGGAGGGTGCCTAAACCACGAGGTCCTTGGTTCATGACAAGAACTTGCCTTAATGAAGAGTCTACGCTGCAACGTTCATGAGTCGCATCAAGTTATTTCCACTGAGAATTTAAGTCATGGGTCACGGGTCAGGGATTTTGAACGCAGTTAGTGATTCTCAGCTGTTCGTTTACGTCCCGTGATGCTCCTAATAGCGAGCTAGCTCAGAAGGGTTTGTTATCTGCTCAAGATAGCAAATTCTGTATTCGCTGCTGTGACCAAAGCGGACGCATTGCACGGCGAAGCCTGCTCACTGTTCACTAGTAAGAAGCCTGTGGATGCTGTTGATCGGCCGGGAATTCCGAATGGGCACGTATAACATACTCCAAGTAGTACGTGCTTTCGCTCATCTGACGCGATAATACCGTAAGAGCTTCCCATCGGCATGATGGGGAACAATGTCGACTAGGCTGTCGTAAGAATGGTACGTGCTAGACGAGGTACAGTGGAAACTAAAGACGAGTGCAATCAGGTGTACTAGAGACAACTGCAAGAGAAAAGTTATCCCACCTCAGCTTCCTGGAGACAAAGAGAGAGGCCGAAATCCAAGAAATAAACGGTCATGAGTGCCCTTGGCGGGGATGTGCATCAAATGACGTCATCAGTCGGCATGTTTGCACT
>JANFAE010000532.1:0-64363 GCA_024613145.1 Pisolithus marmoratus | reverse complement strand
TGATTTGTTCGATCGTAGGAAAACATCGCTTCATATACAGTTGTAAATTCTCGTCTGTCGTCTGTCCTTGCCACCGTCAGGTGGTGGTCTAAACTTGTCGGGAAGGGCTGTGAACTTGTTGAAGCCATTCCAGTCTGCTGCCCAGTTAGCAGATGGGCACAGTGGTTGGCGAAGTCGCCCCTGCGGACATGAAGAGCGAGAAGCCCAGGTACCGGGTTCGTTTTATCAGGCGTTAGGAGGGGTTCGACATTGTGGAGTTCGGCAGGGGAGATTGGGGTAGCGGTAGAAGGTCGGAGGTAGGAAGGGAGAAAACTGAGAGATCGAGATGGTGAGTCGAAAGATGTGCGTTTTGGGCATATGCTTGGAGGACGAGAGGCGACCATGAAAAGTTACGGAGGATTGATTTAGATAACCGGGCCCACAACGGCAAGATTCGTGGTGATCCAAACAGCCTTGGGTAGTTCGTTAACATGCTGTGGAGCAGAATCGCATGTACAAGAGGGACGACTGCGCACCATATTTCGAAAATCTGGAAGGAACTACGCTTGATCTCGACACAAGGATCGCGGATAGAGTTGAGCTTGTCTACCCATTTATCAAAGATGACGGATGCCGGTACGGTGGTGTCCAGTCGCAACTTTTCATTGATTTCGTTGCTGTCTATGACAAGAGGCTGCGGGCATACGCGTCGAAAGTACTCTCGAGAAACTGAACGAGGCGTCGGGTCACCAGGCGGCCAGGACGAACCGATGATCGGACCTATATTTGTGTTTTAGTAAGAGGTGTGGTGAAAGGGCGGATCTGATTGCAGTCCTACCGCTAATGATGGCTGAATGCGGTATCCGTGAAGGGATCAGCTTTCCGTTGTACAACGAATAATCTGGACCATCCGGGTCCCATGTATAATTGTCAAAACAAAACTGGGAAGAAATGAGAGGACGAATGGCGAGCAAGTTGATGGGATAGACGTACGCGCGATTCACGGTATGCGATAGGAGAGCGTTGACAAGCAGCTCTTGCATAGAATTGCCCCACCCAGACGCTATCACACGATCATGTCATCTATGCTGGAAAAACAAAAAGCCAAAGACGACACACAATGAACATGGTTAGCTGCCCAGAAAAATTTAGCGTCCCTCCCCTCTGGGTGCGGTAGTGACAGGTTGTGTGCGGAAGGTGTCTCTCGTAGTCGTGATAGGATTCGTAAAGTGGAGGCAACCGGTTCTCCGTGCTATGCTCTTCTGTTGCCCCCCAGTACAAGTACTGAGATGCGTTGCGGCGTGTTGAATGGAAGACGACAAGCGCGCATGAGGCCAAGACAAGAATGAGGAGTACCCGAGCACTTCGCTTTGTGAAATACGGTCTCGATGGTAGTTTCAGTCCGAATGGCTGACGGGTAGGACCATGTCGTCGTCGTCGTCCACAGATCGAGGGTTTGTGACGGACCATCCTGGCCTTGTTTGGTGGAACGTATCAGGCGGGCCGCAGCCAGCTCCACCCTGTGTCTGCCGACGTCGGACTCTAATACATTCGACATATCCTAAACTCGTACGCACCCACTCCGCCAAAAAAAAAAAAACGACGAACACCGGTGGGGTTATTCAAATTGTTTTCCTGTCAATGCATACCATCTGATTCCAAGACCCTTCATCTACGGCAGTGCTTCCAACTGTTGTCGTCACACACCATTCCCCGGTCTTCATATTGAAGACCGTACACTGACACGTCGTGGATGGCAGGCACTTTGTTCCCAAGAACGTGCGATTAGGGGGGCCACGCATACATAACGGAGTTCAAACAGCAATACTCGCACGTTGTCGAGAAAAAAAAAAGAGGTTGACAAGGTTTCAAGACTATCGTTATTGCGACTTAGTCTGGGCGTGTCCCACTCTTCGTGGGGAAGAACCATACTTATCCTTGCAGTGCGAGATCCGTTCCGTCCCAGCATTTCACACTCTGGCCACTATTCGTATCTCTCAAGATGCCTCCCATCTTGGATAGTGAGTCCCTCATATTGAGTCCGATACGCACCTGCGCATGCAATTCATTGAAATTCCTCTCAGAGAACTTGCCAAATAACCAATTACTGCCGGAATCTCCAACCATTGGAAGAGCCAATTTCGTCACTCGCAAACCTTGATATCAGTTCGTAAAACCTTACCAGCCGTAGGTAACATATGGCATTATGAAAAGTCACCTCACCAGTACTCAACTTGCACTTCTGTACTGGGAGTCAATTCTCCGTGTTCAAAACAACACGCTTACACGCGTGTTGGTGGTGCGTTCTTCAGACTGACGTGACGACCAAAAAGTTGTTTGAAGCGCTCGTACCGCACGAGGGAACACTAGCTTTCAAAATTAGGAACAACCCATAAGCGGATTCGGTTGGATTCGTGCTAACAACGGCGTTCCGTTCAACCCCATGATGAGCCTGTTCGTGACGCGAAACGAAAGTAGTTCTCACGGGAAGGAGCACCACACACGAGGCTTCGTCTCCATATTTCTGCTTCTGTATGCCGGACAAGGTATAGCATGACACGACATGGCAATGGCAACAAAAAGCAACGCACCTTTAAATCCCACATCTGCAACCACCACGAGGAAGTCTTGCAATATAATCACTGCAACCAGGGTTGCTCGATCGTATCCACTGATCTCGCTGATCCCTGGGATCACGGCCGTGCACATTGCCACATACATGGATACATATTTTTCGCACGTGCCTTCCAGGGTCCCCGCATGACCGTTGATCGGACGGAAACGCAATCTTCGGGACAGATAACCTTGATTCGACGTGTAGACGCAAGGTTCGGAAGAGCATGAGTTTCCATAGGTACACTCTTTCCATTCTAACTTACCATCGAGAGGAGTAGTGGATATAAAACCCTTTCTGAAGCACTGCGAGTGAGAACACGTCAATCCCTACAATCACGAGACTTCGTTGGACTCTAGAAGTTCGGAAACCTACAGGAATGGAACATATCTATACCAGAATTTCGGAACTCGAATCAAGTCAGCTGTACTGTACTCGCTGGCCAACTATCATGATGGCGAGGAACGTCACATATATACATATACCGCAACTGAAACGCGATCCAGTGTCATGTGGTTTTCCATGAGACTGCGATACGGTTATCGATTCCCTCCAGCCCATCAACGATAACGCACTCTTCTGCCTATTTGGAAAGGACTCGCTACTCGTTTCCACTCCATTCCTTTCTTTCCCGGCGTGATGACTAAGGCCCGGGCCATTCCTAGGCTCTTGGCCGCAACCCAATCATTGGCATAACCTGTGTCCATACGTAGCACCAGTACAACGAAATGCGTCACGTATGACGCACTCGTTCATTCTTCGTTCGCAGCGTGTGTGAATACGTCCAATCGCCGCACAGACGGCCAGATATATTTCGGCCCACCTGGGGAAGGAACATGGAAAATGGACTCATCGATAGAGCCGGGTGGTGGCTCGTGCTGCGGAGACAATAATAACGGTGATGGCATGTAGCTGGGGTTGGAAAATTGGTGGATGAACTTTATGCAAGCAACTCTTGCACGGACCTCTGAATTTGGGTTTGGGTGGGTCGACATGACATCCTTGGTACCGAAGACTTACATTTCCCTTGCTCATGTGAAAGAGCCACAGCACATCGTTTTTACGGTTCTACGCACGTTTGTGGGGTGGTTCCTTCCATGATCGAAGGTCACCCACCGTGACCGAGTCGTGCTGCCAGTGGTGGCCTGACCTTGCTGACAGATCCAAAGTTCGTAGGTGGTTCAATCCCACGGAACCATTCCCCAGGTCATAGCTTGGCCCTGCTGCGTCGCAGAGGTAGCCGGAGAACCTGGTATCAGGTACTCCGTCGGGGGTCCTGAAACACACCCTGGAAGTGTCATTGCGCTACGTAGGGTACTGTAGTATCACGACCAGGACGGGTCTTGTTGCGTGATGCACCTGGCAACAACCTGGAACACTGAGGGTACATACATACCTAGTCAGATGTGCTATGCCGAGGAGCCACCACACCCACTCGCGTGCCAGCCTGAGTTAGTGTGCCTTCTACGTGTGACATTTGACGGCTCAGGCGCTCAGCGCTCAGGGACGTGGATGACTTGAGGTGCCAGGACATGTGGCCGTGTCCACGGCTAATAAAAAGAACCTGACGACGTCAGCCCGCGTGTCATTCTGAGGCCTTGATCAGGGTTGCGAGCAGGCGTGTGCTATCATCCATCCGGAATATCTTCGTGCCATCGCCGTACTCTCGAGCCTTCCATGTACAGCGATATCGTGACGCTTCACATCTTCTGAAGCAGCTCTTTCAACTCTGACATGGATAGGCATGGAAGCTAGCTGCGTCCAGCCACGGCGAATTATCAAATTACCGAATGTCACCAGTCGGCACGAATCCCTCTCACAAAGCCACACACCATTGGAAATATGCCAAGATTGGAGACGGGTGTGAGACACCGTAGTTCCCATGCAAACACCGCAATCCCCATGAGGCTCCCCCGACGACGATGAGTGGTTTTTGTTCTTCTTCTTTACCCGTCGCCGCTGATATCGCCACTAATCTGAATCATTCTACCTGCCACGGGTCACATGTAGGTTCAGATGCTCAGGGTAACCAGTAGGGGTGTGAGGAAAAATGTTTAGGGTGGTGCCGTTTTTCTCTCAGCGGTCATGCGACTCCGTCTCCCACCTATCGTCATTGCGCACTGGTCCGCAAAGTACTAACTGTATCTGGCGTCACACACCCAACTCGCGTCCACAAGGATCGCATTATAGATCCGAGCCATTCGCTGAGAATATTCGGCATCTGCATTGCCCGGTTGAGCCGGCGGAGGAATACCTGCCGTTGTCGAACATTTCCGCATGCCAACTGCAAGGATCAGGTTTTGAATAAGGACAAACCAAAGATGCCCGGTTCGAAGTACCCCAGTCTCCCAGCGAGTTGGTTAACTTCGCTCGAGTTCCCAACCCCCTTCTCGTGTCTCTCATAATCACTGTAAGCTAACCTGGGAACGTTGAGAGCTTGCCACATCGTGTGCACTCCGCCCAAACTTATAAACAGGCACGGCGAACAAAATCATACAAATACACCTAGCTAAGAACATACCCAGATTATCCCCCTCGCACAACCCATTCGACAGGATGGAACTCCAGACGCTGAGAGAAATCAAAAGGTGAGCTTGTGCCTTGGCATCTTGAGGTTTCCAGCTTCACTTTCATCGCTGGGAGCATTCGTTCATAGAGCGGCGGCGACATTAGCCATTCGTTTTCCCAGTTATGTATTTAGTGCGACTGCGACTATGGAAACAACGGTTTCCAAACGTATCCTTGTATCTCGTCTCTGTTGGCGCCGATCTTGTCGTTGGCAGCAAAAACACTGATAGAAAGATGTTTAAAAGGGCCGGGCATTTTTCCCCTCTTGTGATGTGCGAATCCCACGGAGCGAACCAGCAGAACTGGTTATAGAATAGGCAAGTCCATCGTGTGCACACGACGTACTGCGTTTCTGAATGAAGTCAATGCTTAGAGATACACATCGAATGCGGAAAGTTTGAACGGCGAGATGAGTGCCATATACGTACCTTGTTACCACACCATCGACGGCGAGGGGGAACCGATTTAAAGGATGCTGATTTGAATATATTCAAATCGCCGATCTCGAGTTTGGGAATTATCGTATGTCGTACGAGATGCTCTCTGAAGGTATTGTGTATGTTGCGTGTAGTATGTGGTTGTGGTTCGACAGGTCTGTGCAAAGTAGCACAAACTTGGCTATTGCGGTAACTATAATGCGACTCACAATATACATATACACTCATAGTTTTTCTCGCGAACAACAACCCTCCACGTTCCTATGATCCCACCCCGAATCAATGATTCCGGGACCACCTCTCACCGGGAGGCGTTTTGGAAGGGGTTACCAGCCTAGAGGTCTGTATACGTACAGTAAGTCGTACATAGCCAATGCGTGAGGTCCTTTTCCGCAACCACTGCCACACTCCCCCCACGCACAGGCTGGTCGTCGTCACATGCCAACTAAGGCGCAGCGCCGAAAAGGAACAGGTGACAGTCTCAGGCCACAGGTCTGTGGAAAATGAGCTATATGCTATGTACCTCCCCTGCCCTCTGTGGAAATGGTTGGAGTCGTGAGGGTAATAGAGATGAAGCGGTGCCAAACGGGCGACCCAAGCAGTCCCTGCGGTCATGGCTCGTGGGCGATCAAGGTTTGGAGCTACGGTTCTGGATCAAACTCTTAGGTACGGAGTGTGGTCCGTTGTGCGGATGAGACCTCCACGCCGTCTTTCTCATTTTATATTTGCTATTCATTGAAATTAGATTCCCGCGTGCGTGGATAACGTTTCTCTCGTGTCCGACAGGTATTGGCTTTATGCGACGTTATAAGGCTATACAAAACCAGTGAAAAAATCAAGGAATACTCGGCTACGTGGCTGGGTAATGCAGTACCTATGGTTACTTGGTCATATTGAAACACACACAATGCTTGCAGAGTATGAGAGGCACGGAAATAACGTAACTCCGCGGTCACACCGGGTTCTCCGCGGACGTGCACCCTCGCTCTCGACGGTTGCTACCACATGTACAGGTAAGTAAGGGATGTACATATTTGAAATTTGATCTCCCGATGTGTATACAGTACACATGTGCGATGTACGGAGAGAAGAACATTCCCTGTTCTTGCATCTCAACACCTACAAGTCGTGATGTATTTGAATGGATGGATCCTGGTTGTCGCGTATGCATCTCTGTTATGACTATGATGGCGATGGGAGCAAGATGACGCGCCCGTGCTATAAGATGCGATACGAATCTGACTCCACCTCCCTTCGTGTCACATATCCGTTTGCTGTGCTTCCTCTTCCTCTTCAGTTAGCTTTGTTTGTAGGCTTCTGCATCGGCAAAGCCCGAGTTCGATACAAGCACTCGATGCCTATCAGTAGACCGTGGGGGTCGTAAGTGCCTCCCTAGTACACTCCTGTGCAGTGCACTGTGCGACGGGGATCAGAGTCTGTTCTTCAAGCACATCGCACTATATTGCATCGCATCTAGTGCCTACCCTACGTGATACATACTCACGTTCACCTCGCCGGGTCTCGTTACGGAACTTGTCTGAAAGCAACTTCATTGATGTGTGAAATCCCGTCTCCTAGAAACCACATGATGTGCGAGAAAGGAATTGGAGGGCGCCCACAAGCAGAATCGACATACTGCTGAAATGGATAAATATCTTATTCTCGGCCTTGCTTTCCTGCCATCCAGTCAATTGATCTTAGATTAACTATCTGCTCAAGTTGCCACTGTGCTTCTCCGTTCGAGCTTCGATACGCCCTGAACTTCTAAGGCGCCGATATGACATCTCCAATTAGAAAGAAGGGGTGACAGTATGATATTGTTTGATGAATTCCCGATCCCGAAGCCCTGGTCCCCGGCGTATGTTGGCCACCTCCCCAGCATGCCGACTCCGATTTAATATCCCCTTTCACGTCGATCGTAACTACCGCGCTGAAAGGTCGGTTCTGCCACTCAAGTCCTGAACAAGATTACGCTTTGACGGGAGCTTCCACTTTTACTCTTACAGTATTAATTTGAGCGCATTCTATTCCATCCTTGTCCATGTGAGGAGAATGACAGTGACGGTGACATGCAGATATACACCTACACTGTGGATATACATACGTACAGGGCAAGAGAGCCTGCCTGTTCGGTTGTTCGCGTTTTAATCCATCTGCGTTTAGCCATTTTTCCCAAGGAATACAGACCTGGTACTCACATCGGTCACAATTAGGCAAGTAGTCTGATACTCTGGCACATACGGTCCGTGCATGGCCCGAACTCAATGCAGAGATCCAAGCCCTTGAAGGGCGTAAGGCGGCTCGGATACCACGGGTATGATCGGAAATTCTCTCTTTCACTTGAGAGTTGAGTGGCAAGTACGTGCTATCGACTGTGTTTAGCAGGTGAGATAATCGCGGATCATGCCTAGTAGTGGGTAACGGTGGATCACAATCAAATGGGAAGCAAGACAGAACAAAGTTATCAAGTTCGATACACGACTCATCATGTGTATGGTACTACTCAGTGCGAGATAATTGCGGTCGGGGATACTTCTATTTAATATCGAAGAAAAAAAGAGATGGTCCGGCTCAGATACAGTATACATAGTTGCAAACGAGGCCTTAGACTGGGGAGGTGGAAGACATGAATATGGCGGTATGTACATGTACATACGTCAGGACCAGGCCTGGGCTACTACGTAGTACACCAACCCACATCTGAGATCGATCGATTCGATCATTAGTTATTGTTCGCGACTTGTCCGGCAACTTCTATAGCGCTTTTGTGCATGCGCGAGCACAGCCAATTGCTACAAACCTTGGCGCTAGTCGACTGGTCAAATAGAGGTATATACGCAGATAAACGGTACGTGCAACGCCTATGATATGATACGGTTATAAACGTACTTTATACGGCCGTGAACCGTTTGCAAGCCGTGATCGAGTTCGACGGGGTAGTAGTTCCTCACAAAGCAAAATCTGTGGATATGACCCTGAACAAGCACCAAGAAGGGCAAAATATCCGAGATTTTGCCCCCACATCCACACGTACATAGTTTCCCGGCGTGGGGTCAACCCTAGATATGCGATTTGCACCACGATTGTTGACGTGGACGTTCGACATGACATGTTCTCAGTACCCCTATCTTTGACCTGCAATTTCACTATGGACAACGCTCGCTTAGTTTGAGATTTTTGGAGGACGTGTTTATATCTGAGTATGACATGCTTCGAGTGTCTGCAAGCAGTGTGCACACAAGAAGAGGATAGACAACGACATAGTTGTCAAGAGAAAATAAGCCGCTGAATGTTTGAAAGACAACGACTGAAAGAGTCCCTGTGCGTGTACACCTCGGGTGGTTTGGCATGGGAAACGACCTGTGTCGCGAGTGTATTTGTATGTACTGAAGTCCACCTACGTACATAGTACGTTAAGAGCTTATGCAAAGACCCCAAGGTGGACTCTTCCCATGGGATTGACTTCGTAGGGTGTTGGGGATGCTGAAAATTGACGCTACCCTAGAAAGGGGAGAGGAACTCCGGAGAGAATTTAGCGGGTGGATTAATATGGTATAATTAAGAAGCACACTAGGTGATCAGATAAGTAATGTGCACCCGAAGGTCGGATCCCCGTTCGAATCGCACTACAGTACGTAGAGTTGATAGGAAGAACAGTAGGTGTTACCAAGCTAAACGGTGAAATAATTAATCATATCATACAAGCAAAGCATGCAGGGAGGCGATTATAATGCAAGAGACAAGCGATCATTGCTCGGAATGACCATGATGGGAGAAATCGAAGCGCGAAGAGTGGAGGCGGTAAAGTAGGGTGGAGCGATACGATGAGGCATTATGGAAACTGGAGTGGTCACTCGAAATGGTAGTTGACCGCTGCACGGCATGCCTCGGACGCGAGTGGCATACGTGCATGTTGGTGTAGGCTCGGTTGTGACGGGAATGGCATGTCACAAGCTGAACACATGTATCCGCTTGACCTGGAAGTTGTATATGACCGTTTTGAAGGATAGCGGGACGACTGTAGGGGTAAGCGCGCTCGTCAATTATTTCTGGGGGAGGGGGCATCAGGGGGCTACTGTGAGGGACTCACATTGTCATCGTCATCGTGATGGGGGTTCAGCTTTCGTTTCACGGGCGACGAACAGGATGATGATTCGTCTAAAACCACGAACGATGTCAGAACCACAAACGAATGTATAGTGATACAGTACCCCTCGTCACAGTGTCCCTCCAGAGATGCAGTCGCTTCAGGCGGGTGTTATAGCCGGCATCCGTCCACGGGACCAGCTCGCAGTCTTTGCATGACTCGTCCGGAGGGACTACAGAGGAGCAGTAGGACGAGCATTCCTCTTCCTCGGACTCGGATGTGGATGGATAGGACGAGCCAGCCGAGGTAGACTGGATAACAGAGGAGATATTTCGAGGCGGCGGAGGGGCTTCGACGAGTTGTATGATCTGGATAGCATGGGGTTCGCGCACGTAGAGGTGACCAGAGGGAACCTTGGAGTGCAGAGCGAGCATGTCGTGCAGAGGGGACGGTCCCAATAAGCAGGGGGACGAGGAGGGGTGCAACATTCGAGGCCGGTTTATGTCTAGCATTATGGATTGGATGGGATGGGGGGGAACAGGGAGGCCTGGCCAGCACCAGAGACCTCAAATTTAAGCAAGCACAAAGCCACGCGAGCACTTTTCATGTCCTTTCTCGGATTTGTTGGGAAAGAAAGAAAAAAAAAGATGAGAGATCAAACCCAAATGCCAAATCAGGAACTCTCCCAGATCTCAGATCTGTCGCCCCCAATGGAATGGTCACGTGCCTCGATCGATTTCGAATGACAAGTTTAGTATCACCTCATATACCCAATTTAGTGCTTTTGTTCCCAAACACTACCACCGCCTTTTTCCCACCGCATTTTCTGTTTGACGTATCGTCTGCCTATCACGTGAACTGCACATGCTACTGCGACTACTCGACTTGTACAGCACAAGATGTCATCGATTCATCATCCATTTTGTAAGATCAGCACCTCCGTCCGTACACGTGTCCCATTCAAGGTCGCATAGGCGCAAGCCATGCCTCTGCTGCCTCAAACTGGTCGATCAATTCCCGAAGAACCGCGCCCTCAGAGTGAAGCTGCCTCATGGCAATCAACGCCTACCAACAGAAACCGCATGTCAGCCTCGCTTTCAAATGCGACGATCCATGTCCCATCCGGCCCAATGGGTCGTTTTCCACGCCCACACGCGCCGAACAACAAAACAAACTTACCACATCCCAGAATCGGAATCCTCGTTCCACTTCCGATTTGGGCGACTTTACACCCGGAAAAGTATCTTCGCAGATATCGAGAGCCATTTGCTTGTACTCTTGTACTCCCTCTGCCATGGGATCTTGTACCCGCTTCTGGTTGTTCAAATGTGTCAGAGCGTCCAAATACACCTTGGCGAGCACCCCAAAGCCCGTGTTCACTTCATTCTGGAAAGGAAGCGATATCGCAATGTCCAACAGATCGTCCCTTGCCCTGCGCGCCTCTTGGCGTAACAACATATTCAACGTCGTCATCTCCAACAGCGTACGCAGTGCACGTGTCAGAGATCGTACGAAGGAGTTGAAGACGAGTAGTTCACGTGATAGTGGAGCGGACCAAGGTTGGGGCTGGGGTACACATGACCCGTCAGTCAATCATTTAAAAAAAATCGGATAAATTGACATCTGACGTTTACCTGGAAGTTCAAAGGCACAATACTCAGCACTCTCATGACCAACAGCATACACGATTTCTCATCATCTGAAATTCGGGGATAAGCTCACCCATCAATAATTCCCTGTGAGAGACAACATACCGGTACCGAAACTCGGCCCTCCACTGAATGCTCGGCCCGACCACAAGTGGCCATGCATGACTCCTGCCCTCACAAGTTCCAAGAACAAGTACAACGGCTCTTGAAACTTGTCATTCAACCGCGCATGCTTGATGGCTGTGTACATGGCTCTTGCCAATGGTGAATGCAGGTGAGAGTTGAGTAGGAACCTGTTCCCCATACCACGGATTCACAAAATGGTTATCGTAAACCTCGATGAGACTCACCCTCTCAGCTCAAGGAACCGCCATATCACGTTAGACACCAACTCATCTTTTTTGTCCAGCTGTCCGCTGGAAAGGGCCTTTCCCTTGGTACGTGCCGCGAGTTTTTCCGTTGCTGTAGCACCCAAACACAGGGCGAAGTCGATGGTAGAAGACTAAAGACACCTTGAAATGTTAGCCACGCTACTGCACCCATCCACCAGGGAAAGGAACGTTACGTTCTGTCGTCTAAGTTCCTCTTCCACGACCGTGTAACCTACGTTCCATCCAGAGACTCTTTCGGCAAGCTGCACGGTCGACTGAGAACTAAGCTGGATAGATTTCGCAGCATGAGGTGCTTCAAACCAGAAGTTTTCCAACACTTTGCGATTAGCCCAGAACGTATGTGAAACACTGCTTATCAGCGCAAGGGCGGTGGCTCGTGGACCCGTTTGACCGTCTGTAATAACTTCTTTTACGAAGCGTTTATACTCGGTCGTTTCCCCATTGTCTAGTGGAGGTGGTTCCACGATCTGTCCGGTAGTAAGCCAAACAAGTGCCTGGGGGCCAATGAGTCCGCGTGAGAGGTAAAAGTAGACCTCATCTGGAAGACGGTGGGTGAATATCTCGTGAAGATCCGAGGGTATATCTGCCGCGGTTGGGTGATGTGGGTGGTGGTTGGGGCCATGGGACGGCGGATTGTTAGTAGAGGCGAGAGGAAGCGGGACGACTGCCCCCTCCGAGGATAATATAAGGGAGTATTTGATCATCGAACGCGTGCGTGCGTATTGGTCCGGGTACTGCGCGGGCTTGATGTTCGGATACTCGGTGTAAGCAGACACCGCTGCAAAGCCTGATTTCCAGTGTTTCACCATGTCGACGGTAGCTCTGAATCCCTGCTCGTGCACACTAGGAGGAAAAGGCGGGGCGTACTCGAATCCAACTAAGATACCTATGTCAAGAAATTGATCCTCTGTCACTCCAAGATCGTTTAAGATGGAACGCTTAGATGTGAATGTGAACGTAGGCGCTGCAGCGGTTAGATCGAGGGAGGTAATCAACCTGTCGACGCCAGGATATAGGAGCGTATCTGTGGGGCCGAAAATGGCATGGATGTAGGATTTTGGATGCCTTTGGAGGTAAATGAGCTTCAGAAAACCATCAGCTTGGCAAGTCCTCTGGAAGAAGTCGAGGAGGTAGATGAAGAATTCTCACCTGAGCCCAGCCTACATAAGGTGCCACGAGAAACTCGACATTACGCTGCCTGAAGATTCTGAGGACCATGCGCCATAGATCCCATGGTTGAAGTCCACTGCGTCCCTCGAAAAGTTTGCTCGCTACTTCTTCCTGACCGGCTTCATACTTGGACCAGGCATCTCTCCGTGTTTTACATGCGTCGTCCCAATCGGTGGGATGTGGTTGTTGCTTCCAGCGTTTCGCAGGGAGGAGGCCAGGGAACACAAATACGGGTTTAATACGAAGTCTTTCGAGGGTGCGGAGATCGGTTTCGATGCGCGTAGTTAGCGCCAGAGGGAGGCCGCCTGTCGCGGCGAGCAGTGGTTCGCGAGAGGGCGGGTTTTCCGTGAGTTGTTTTAAATAATAATGCGCATCGATTCCTAAGCGCGAGTCTGCCAAGACGTTAAGAGAAAGTGTTTGCAAGTGCTTCCGCTCCGTCAAGTAATCTGAATGTGAAGACGATGGGAAAAGTCAGACTTGGTAACTCCGTATTACGTTTGAAAAGCAGGTAAAAAGGTAAGTTCTTACTGTCGAAATGCTTGATAGGCATTGTAGCTCTGTCAGCGTTCCGTGTACGACGTAGGTCAGCTGTGCTTGGGCAACGTTGCACACAGCGACAAGGCAAACCAAAAACCCTTGCTTATGTAAGATTAACTTCTTTTCCACTGCAATATCCTGCGACTTTGTAATATCGAGTTATCCGCAACAAACTATCCAGGGGAACTGACGGGCCAACTACACACCTGTCGAACGACTAGACATCCATACATGTGACCACCATGCGAATGAGATTTCGTTAATTCTCCTACGCAGTATCGAAAGTGATGATTTTGACCCATGCGACCCAACACCTTGTGCGGGGGTATTGTACTTTCCTGTTTCGAATCCTTTCGTTGCGTCCATGTTGCGTTGCATTGAGGGAATCCTGTGACCCGTGCTCCGCACCGTTAACCCAGCTATGACCATGTAGTGACGAACGAGCGCTCCTCCATGTGTAAGTTCTCCATCCATACTGGCGAGCTATTGTTCTGCCCATTCTGATTACGGACTCGGAGGCCCATGCACTAATTTGACGGATTTAACAACTCCTCATTTGAGACCGGCAATGGCACATCATTCTCATCGTGGAAGAAGCGTTTGCACTGCGTGGGATGAGGTTCGTCATAGTCATATCGCTCAATCTTCACATAAAATGATATCAGAACCTCGATAATTGTTGTGGTCGATGGCTGCGTTTCGGACATGGTTTTCCGATTTGGCATGTTTCTTCCTTCCTGATGCACCCACGCACTCACAATGTACTGTCATGCATTGGTTATTCCGTAACAACGAACAAGGCTACGTCCCTCTCCAGCAATCATTCCAACACAGCAAATGTTGGCATGAGACTGTTTTTCCAATTTTAATCAGAGAACCAATGCCCCTGGATGATAACTAGACAGGAATTCCCACAGTTAGGAACCTCTCACCCGAACGCGTACATGGCAAGTTATTTGATACCCGAAACAGCGGCGCAAAAAAGGGATGGCCCAAGCAGTAGACCAACAGAAAAGAAACCAAATTGTGTCCGTCCTGGACAGAACCTCAATCCCGTTTCGCACGTAAGCACCTTTCAGAATTCATGTTAACGCTATATGAGAAAAGTTACAGCAATCATCCAGCCCCGCAGAGGGATAGGGTAATAAGCAAAGTTGTTGGAATTCAAATATGTAACTGATTTTTTCCGGGAATGGAATCATTACGGTACCACTCCAGATCATGATCAGCTGCCAGCCCCTGGAATGCTCCCGCGCCAAGGATGCCTTGTCTGAAGGAATGATAACCTGTGTTTTTTTTTGTGCACAGTTTCCGAGCATCCCGGCTGCTGGGTGGGAACGACGAACGAGGAAGAACTAAAGCAAGATCCGAGCGTGCGCTGAGGTACACAGCATTGAACCTTCACGAACTTGGGCCACAGGCAACCTTGTAAGAACCTTGATTCATTGCGCCTGACATGTATGGCGTTGGCCCCCACTAGCACAAAGTCCACTTCTCTCGTCGATATCAGTCTAGGTATAGTATCCATCGGGCCTATCCATTCACCGTCCGCCTCAGATAAGGTAACACTACACAGCGGGCAAGAAACTCCACACTGTCTTTTTCCGTTTTCCTTGCCCCGAGCAGTTGGATATGTGAGGACATGTGATGCCGAATTGTTTCCTTCGGGTAAGCGGGTCGTAATGCAACGAGTTTAGGTGTTTGTGATAACGATAAACGGTTAGTTGATAACCAAGTCTTAAGATACTGACGTGGAAAAGTAAAGCAGTGACGGAAGCTATGCCTGGTTAATATGAGTGTTTGGCACTAAATGGCACGCTATTTTGTCCGATGTCTTCAGCCGTCCTGGATGCCTAGTATGTTGTCTCATCGACAGAACAAGTCCATTTTGCAATGTGCTATTGTACAATACAACCGTCAGCCTACCCTCGCTGTCCCGTACCAGGAGAGTAACTACGTAGATCCATATCCCCGGGGGCAGTTCTCATACGCAAGGCTCGCAGATCCACTACGCATGTAACATATACTCGCAGTGAGACATGTCTCGTTGCAGGGCATAGCCCGAACAGAACTCTTGGATTGATATTTCCGGAACGTCTACGTGATGAGGGGCGGAATCATTATTCTGTTAGAAAAAAGCATATTACGGTTAGGGGGTCATGTGTCGTACCTGGCCAAGTGTTGTGTTCGTT
The DNA here is from genome assembly GCA_024613145.1 of Pisolithus marmoratus. Classification (NCBI taxonomy): domain Eukaryota; kingdom Fungi; phylum Basidiomycota; class Agaricomycetes; order Boletales; family Pisolithaceae; genus Pisolithus; species Pisolithus marmoratus. The sequence continues at coordinate 48,738 of JANFAE010000532.1, read as the reverse complement.
TCCATCTCTGCAGAATCAGGACATCAGACTCCAGTGCGACGGGAACAGGTAAATGCATACGCTCAGTGACGAGATGCCACCACGTGGCGTTCAGAGGGTCGTTCGTACCCCACGGGATGTTTCCTCCATACGCTTCACGGGCACTATATTCAAGGAAATACGTAGGGCCTATTTCCGTTTGGTTATCAAGTGACGGGAATTCGTCTACGCGACTAATCCAACTGCAACGGAGTTAACTGAGAAATGCCTTGGACTTCAAATAAGAAAGACAAACGCACGTATAAGCATCTAAAACTTCGAACGTCTGTAGGGAGTATTGTCCAAGGTTCCACGCACAAAGGTTCGAAGGATTACATACCGCCGAGTCTACTTCATACATTCGGAAGCCGGAGTTGAGGTTAGTAAGTGGTGTTAGTGAAGGTGATATCTTTTCAGCATGCGGACATCCGCGAATGGTTAGAACACAGACATCCTGTAGTAAGTTGATACCGCAAGAGGCTTACCCAAGATACAGCCAGAGCAGTTTCCTGATTCATAACCGTCGCGTTGTTTGCATAAAAAACCTTAATATCGGAGTCGATCGACGATTGGAAATTTCGGCTTATTGTTTGGCTCTTGTACTTACGGTGAACTGATCCTCATGGTTGTGACCATAGAAGATATCTAACGCAGGTCAACACATCGGAATTGGGGAGTCAACGAAACACTTACTCGCAATGACGTGTGGAGAATATCGGTCCACACTGACGAACAACTCAGTCGATGAGCGGAAGGTCAAGAACGAGAAGCATTCACATCTGATAGACTGGCCAACGAAATCATGACATCAAGAGTAAAACGTAGCAGTGACACAAACACCTACATAAATTCGTCGGATTCAGCTGTGACTGCGTACCATCCCATCCGCTGATGACATGACCGATGATCCACACTATTTCATCGAGATGAGTCAAGAGTTCTAGGCTGACGCGCGATGAGAAAACCCACCCCGTTCGCCAGCATCCTCTGCATCTTGTAGCTCGTCAGTTATCCAGCTAAGGATACCAAACGGGTCAGGAGCTGTTGCGTTCACATAACTAAAATAATTCAATCTGGAGGTACGACCATTCACCAAACGAATATTTTGGTGAATATTATGGCAAAGTTAATGGAAAGTCACACGTACTGGTACCCTGACGGACCACACGAATAGTCTTTTCAGCAGGACGTCAGTAGCTTCAACAATAGCGAACTCGTACACATATCAGTATCAAGCGAGATGATGCGTAGTCCGTCTGGCCTCTTGACACTATACGCCGCATAGTGGGTTTCTGCATACTCCACGGAATCCGTCGGAAGCCATCCATTGTGGTACCACAGCGACGACACATGTTCGTAAAGCCTGCTGGCGACGTTAGCGGGCAAAGTATATATTGCAAGGTTGCGTTCTCACCAATTGAATTGCTTCCCAAGAGGTCCGCCGAGGTAGTATGGAATCATTTGGAATTGCGTCTTCATACGGCGACACGTACTAAGAAACTTGCATGGAGGGGACAGTGCAGCAAAAACCTACATATGTATCGTGGTTTCCCAGAGTGGCATACACAGGAGCAGGTCCAACATATTTCTTCAATAGATCATATACAACCACCTAGCGACCATCTCAGCACCTCCAAGGATGGACGTCATCTCCGGCGCTGCTTACCTGAGCCTGGTCGACAAAGGCTCTTGTTTTTCGTGTCACGCTGTTGCTAACTGTCGTGTCACCAAAAAGACATACCTAGAATACTGGTTATCAGGGTCGTGAGCTGTCAAGTCGCCTGTAAATAGAGAGAAGTTGAATCCGGTGCCCTCTGTCTCTGTCAACACAGGAATAGCCTGCATTGCAGCGAGCATCAAGGACATCGGCGTGTCGCTGTTGCAAAATCATCTTACTGTGATCAGTTTCTAACAGGTCAGCCGTACATACCAAAGGTATGACCCGTATCGAGGGGCTGGAAGGACGACATGATCGGGCGATGCAGCATTCCACACGTTTTCACGACAGCAGAGGGATGTCGTACAGTTCGCCTCATAGCCAGTGGCATATCCTATACGGCAGTTGAATTAGTAGGATAAGGGAGAACGAAGAAAGTACGCACGAGGGTCGATGTGGATGTCGCTAACGTGGAGAACCTTTAGGCGTTCTCCACTCGGTTTCTTTGGAGGAGGCAAAGGGTTAGGTTTGGGCTTCGCAAACCAAACCGTCATGTTCAAGGGCACAGTTGCTGGGACGGGACATAGGTTCAGAAGGCGCGCACAAATGAGCTGCCAATAACCATATGAATTCTTGGCACTGTCCAAAACTAGCGTGGTATTGACTTCACCTGTCCGTCGTACCCACCCATGTCACCGAGAGCGACCACCTGTGTAAAGACAGATCCAAGGGCAAGCTCGTTGTACTCGTTGTAACAGGTTGAAGAGAAATTTAAGTATACGCAAATAGCCTCCGCGAGCAACGGTCCTTGTTCGGGGGCCGCAAGAACGAGCATTTTGGCAATTGTGAAAGAAGACTGGCATTTCGCACAAGTGTCGAGGATGGGGTTAGATGCAACGGACTTGATCTGGCCAATCGCCTGCTGAAGCAGCTGAGTTGGCTGTAGGGGTGTCGGTAGTGGATGAGGGTCTACTGTATCGTTCTGTTGATAGCATAAGTTTGGTCCAATAGAAGAGTATGGTTCAAGTACTTTTGGGAAGTTTGCCGGATCAGTAAGTATTTCCGGGAATACTGAATGCTAAGTAGTGTGATATATCAAATCTCATTACAAGGGGATACTGATGGCCTTACCGTAGCCGGATCAGAGATGACAGGCTGTGGCTGAGCAGACGTGCCAGTAGGGTCGTTCCAGTACAACTTATACACGGAAGTTGGGAACGTTCCAGGAGCAGTATACGCAGACAAAATGTCTTCGCCGACAACAACATTTGCGATAGTTGCGAAGCACAGAAAAGCGAGCCTGAAGGATGCCAACATCATGGTTGCCGAAGAGACCCTTTAATGAGTCCGCTAGGGCAAGAAAGACGCAAGAGCGTCAGTCTTTTGTACGCATGATACACGTTGACAAGATAGGAATGGAAGTACCATCTTAATGGATCGAGATGAGAACCTGTTCCATAGCACGCTCGTAGTGCGGGCGGATGTAGCCAGGTTGACGCCGGAGCGAGGTTACTCGCCAGGCCTGCCATACAAGTATGTTTCCCTGACAGTTGTAATGTCCCCATAGGAAAGGTCAGCCACGAGCCCAAGCACAAGTTGTATGTCGCTACTGCATTACAGTAAAAATCACATCTGTAAAAGAGGAGGACCCACACTAAGAATACTGCGACCGATATTTGAAAAATTGGCAAACGTTTGTGCATACCTTTGCCTTTATTTGGCCATCAATGGCTCAAGAACCACTGGAAGTTCGAGCAGCATGTGACCAGCCTCGTTGCGATCGAAGGTCGGCAAGTGGAAGCCTTCGAGCCGGAAATAGCCCCAAGGCAGGTGACGGTGCTCACCATAGCTTTTTTGTGAAAGAACTTCCTGGAAAAGGCGGGCCAAAAGGTAAGATGGTTGTGTTCTCAGGGCATGAAAACACTTGGTATAGGCGATTCCAGCGCCCGTTCCGCTGCTGCTTCACGTTTGTAATTTGTATGGAACGGCGTTTCCTTTATACTTGAAAGGTGTTGTTTGCGTAACATGGCCTGCTCGTCTGTAGGGTCGATGAATAGTCTTTGGCTTCCAGAATACTACGCACGGGCCCCTTTGGCCTTCATGGAAGGGGCGTGACCCCGGTCCCGGACGATACGAGAACATCCTTCTGAGTTTAATAAGTGCCTTCGTAATGCTGACTGATGTCCATTGCGCCAAAGGTTTAGCGGTCGAGCAATCTCGGAGCACACAAGCTTGCCAGGCAGCGACTCAGACAAATCTGATGACATCATGTGGTAGGGATCGTGAGAAAGCGTGAGTATTGCTCAACCTAAAACGGAAATCCCCTGTTGTTCCTCTGTAAGCCAGCTCCATCAGCGATAATATAAAACCGAGGGTTTGTCTCGCTGGCACTTTCCCTCATCGTTTTCGCGAGCTGTCTCGAAGACTCACAGCCATTTCTGAGGTCCTACGTAGGATCCACGATACTACATCGCTGAAACGCATCTTGTCAGCTTGTCCAAACTCGACTTTCCACAGACCTTCGCCAGATATGCCCAACAATCCGGTCCAGATAATCCCTCGTTGGAGCACAGACAGGGGACACGCAGACCATGGATGGCTCAAAACCTTTCACACATTCTCTTTTGCAAAGTGAGCAAGCTATCTTTGTGACAGGTGGGGTGATCTCATGATCGTCGTCAGCTACCACGATCCGAGACACAGTTCTTATGGTGCTCTCCGTGTCATAAACGAGGACCGTGTTGCACCTGGGACCGGATTTGGGACGCACAGTCACCAGAATTTCGAGATTTTCTCTTATGTCGTTGGCGGGCAACTCGAACAGTGATTATCCTTTTCCTTTCACTTAACAGGTCTTGAGCGTTGTTCCTACAGCCAAGATTCTATGGGAAACACGGAAATACTCTCTCGCGGTGCACTACAGTCAACCTCTGCTGGAACGGGCATCGCACACTCTGAGAAGGCACACGGCCCAGAAGAGGTACACTTCCTACAAATCTGGGCATCGCCTCGTCCAGGAGACGGAAACAAAAAGCCTGCATATTTCACCAGGTGCTGTGGTTGAAAAATGATGCAGTGATTGCATGTACCTATTCGCTTTGCAGGAACTTTTGCGACGAAGAGAAACGTAACCGATTCCTCCTTGTCGTCGCACCTGATGATTCTTCGGTCTCTCTCAGTCGCGAGGACAAGGGTCCAGCACCCATTCGTTCCCATTTGTGGATGTACGCTTCCTTGATCGATCCAGGAGTTTCCCTCGTGCACGAGCACGTGGGAAAAGGACAAGGACAATTGAAGAAGGGGTATATCCATCTCATTCAGACGTCGGGATACAACGCAAGAAAGTCTAGCGGAAACACAGTCCGTATCGGGTCCAAGTCAACTGATGGAGATTCGAAGGTAGAGCTGAGGGAGGGCGATGGGGCATACCTGATATATGAAGGTAGCGACAATCTCGAGGTGACGAATGTAGGGCAGGGCATAGCAGAGGTTTTGCTGTTTGATTTGGATTGAGATGTAACCTAGTTGAACATACTGCTTGAGTTATTGGCTTCAAGACTGTACAAGAATTTATATCCTGCCACAGCGTATTCTGTGACATCTGCACATTTTGAAATGTTGAGTCTGCATGCTACATGTGATAGCGAAGGTTTCCCTTGCGGCCGTCACACTACTGCGTAGATCCATACGCTTGTAAGCAATTCTGATATACTGCAAAGCTCGGCGAGCTGCCAGCTGCACACACAGCAGATTGGCTCAGAGAGGCATGTGACATTGTATGATGCAGTTTGTGCAAAGTTTTCGGATTCCCTGAAGGTCTGAAAGGATGTCCATCAACCAGTGTCTGGAAAACTGTGGAGAGCTAAACCATACTAGACACACCTAGCAAAGTGTTTGTGACCATCTCTATATAATCATGGCAGACCCGAGGTGGATCGTCATACGTGAAGACTCCCGGTCGCAAACGAGACGCCACCATGTAGTGCTCAGGACGCCATCGACATCCCATAATATTCCCTCCATAAAATTGCAGTATGCGAGAAGTACATTGGACCGACTTCCGTTTGGTTAACCATAATGGAAAAAACCTGTCTATGCGACTGATCCAACCATAGTCGACTCCCTTATAACGCATACCCCCTCGGGATAGGCCAAAAAGTATGTGTTATGAGAGAGTATGTAGTGTCAGAGAGATCAGTCATTGGCATCTCAAACTTCATTGATTACTAAGCTACGGACATGTAAATCTAGTAATTTTCTAAGGTAGGAATGCTAGTTAGGCTGAAAAAAATGGGTTACTTTGCTATTGACCATCTCCTGTGTATTGAGAACATGTGTCCTCTGCCTGAATGAACCCAGCATCAGTTCTAGCTTGCAGGCAAATGGATCATCAATGCCTCCCATGTTCAGTTCCCTCACTGTCTTTGCACCCATGACTGCCTCAAAAATGTCCTTGTCCATTGCCTCAAAGATATTGTGTGTCTCTGCAGCCAGGTTGAGAATCTCTGCAAGATCCATATGGTTCGACCTTTGGAGGGCTCTGGTGGCCTCTAAATCATCCAGTGCACTGCTAACAAGTGCTTCTGCTTGCAGAGTGGGGTTGGTGTGAGTTTCTGAAGCATGGATGAGAGATGAAATAGGAAGAGATGGGCTAACAGGTGATAAGGGTGAGTTGGTGGTAGGCAGGATGCCCACTTTTCTCCAGCAGTTTTGGATTGAGGTTGTATCAACCTCATTCCATGCTGAGCTGGCCAGCTGCATGGCTTCAAGTTGATCAATATCATAGATTTTTGAAGGGGTAATGCTGGCTTCATACAGATCAATGGCATGGCAAATGAACTTTGCATGGTAATTAGCCTTGAAGCAACAGATAATCCCTTGGTCATTGGGCTGAACATGTGCAGTAAGATTAGGCTTGAAATTGGCAATGCAGATGTTTGTCAGTGACTTGGGGACGATGTGGCCTGAAAAATTATCCTGCAGAAGCAAAATTCTTCAGCCTGTTGGAGATTGAATCACCCCAGTGTGATGTATATTTTGGTGCGATGTTTACATGCTTACATAAGTGCTTAGAGCGCACATAGTACTACACTTTTGGTACTATTCCCTCAGTAGTTGAGTCACTACTGAGGGTAAGCACATACTTTATTCATATTAGACTACTTACTCATACCTTGTAGCTGCCTACAGGTACATTGAATATTATAGTAGTTGAGTCACTACTGAGGCTGCCTACAGCCCTTTTCTACACAGCCCTCATTCCAGAGTCCACTGTCCCAGTCCAGCAGCCACTCCTGATAAATAGCTGATGTCATCCAGGCTTTCGCATTGCTCTTGTACAGGAAACTGAACTGGGCTGCTGTCTTGTTTTTGAATGCACATGGCTTCTGTGCCTTTCCAATGATGAGTGGGGGTAGTTTTTTTGAACCATCTGCATTCATCATGAACACATAAGTAAGTCAAACTTTTTTCCCTTTGACACCAGAGGCTTTCTTGTTGGATAATCCATGATCTGGAGGCATGCTGTCAAATACACTTAGGGTTGATAAGCATCTAGAAATAAGAGAAAGCTCATGCATAGAACAGGGAGGACTTGTCCATATTGAAAATGTCACATGGTTTGTAGCCATGCTCCCTGATGAGCTCCTGGACATGAAGCTGCTCCTTTTCAACAGTTGTGGAGGCCATGGAAGCAGCCTCCCCATGTTGTTTCATCTCCCTCAAATTATTCTGTGCTTTGAACTGGGTTAACCATCCCTCACTGAGGTTGAGATGTTCATCATCAGGCACACCAACAAGGTCAGCAAAATTCTTCCATTTTTGGTGGAGAATCTCACCAGTGAGAAGCACATCATCAGCAAAACAGTCTTTTTGGGACAGGGTCACAGTCACTACAGTGTCACAGTCCAATTTTCTAGATCAAATACTGCTTTAAATACACTATTTTCTGCACTTCTAATGTATGCAACCATGAATCTAGGACATGTACATTCATATAAAAATATTTTGTTGGTCTGAAATGTAGTAGTTAATGAGTTGTGAGCCACTGTGCAGTACTGTACAGAGGGGGACCTTCCTGTCACACTGTGGCACTCTGTGGTGGCTGTACAGCACTGCACAGTCACAAATGGTTTTGCTGATGATTGTCTGCCATTGCCTTGGAAACCCATAGGTCCAACATTTCTGTAACCTTGGGATGTTGGGTCTGATGGACTTTTTTGGCCAAGTGGGAAAAACTTGAACCACTTTCATATTCTGCTCGCCACTTGGCTTCATCTTTGAGCCACACAGATATTCTTGGCTGCTTCAGATGGAGGTTGGGATAGATTTTATTGAATGGGCAGCTGTTTGCTTCTGGTTTTTGCCATTGGCATGATACCAACCCAGAATTTCAATTTGCTGTACAAGAGTTGCATTTTCCTTTTTGTGAGGTTTTGCAGGTGGATTGTGAGAGGGAGCCACACTGCATGCAGACTCTGCTGTATTAGGGCCTATATATTGAAGGACTCAGTATGCTGCAATGTACAAACCATGAAAATTTTCAAAAGCCTTACACTTTCACTTTTTTGAAGGGGCACCATCTTTACCACAACCCCCTGCAAGCCTTTGTAGCTTCTCCACAGTTTCTTTATCCTGGGAGCTCAACCTTTCAAAACCTTGCTCATAATCAGATACATTATCCAGTCCCTCTACCACCCATTCTTCATCAACCAAATTGCCATCACCATCCAGCCACTCTTGGATCCTGAAGCTTTGTTAAGCCCTTTTTTAGGTTGTTGAATGGTTTCATAATGACCAAAGTTGCGAAGTTGATGTGCTGTTGCCATCCCCAGATGGTTGGATTACATATGAAAATTTCCTAATTAAGTATTGAATTCACATGGTGTATGGGTTTTGACAATGAAGAAATAGTACATGTTATCTGTTACAAGGGAGGTATGGGTTTTGGTTAAATTTCCCCACATACCAACTCAGGATATCCAAATATGTATGCATTATGAGGGAGTATGGGTTATGCAAGGTATATGTTATAAGGGAGTCAACTGTATGTCGACACAGTATTCAGTATAGACTCCGCAGAGTGACAAGCAACACAAATGTGCATATGGGCATCCAAATTATTGAAGATTCTTGATGTTTTGTTGAAAGCAGAGTGAAACTATGTGAACAGAAGACTCAGTCTCTGATGGGTATCAAAGCCTGAGGTCCGAAAGAAAAAAGAAGTGCCAAAAATACACAGGCACATTATGTAATCACTACTTGCTGTAAGTAGGTAATCTCCAACATGCTCCCTCAGTGAGATAAGTGAGAAAAGGAAGAATGTGCAAGATACCTGTACTGTAGCTGTGTGCATGGGAGTAACAGCTTTGTATGGCTATCTTTGTTTGTTCATGTTGAGGCATGAGCGAATCTTGTAGGGATCATGAATCTGGAAGTGGTCATGCAGGGTAGATAAAATGCTGGTGCTGAAATTGTACATGTTGTGCTGTGCTCCGAGGACAGGCATAGCATGGGTGGTGGTAAACGTGCTGGCGGTACAGCATGGTTGCATGTGGTGTGTCTCAGCTGCAAGGCAATAATATTTATTATTCGTAGCATGCTCCCAATCACTGTCAACAAGACAAAGCACTGTGTTGAAGGACACGCTGTTGTTGTTCATTGTTTGTGCTTGGTAAGCAGCCACCTCGCTGTTTACTCATTCTCCCACAGCATTGTGCCGCTCGTGCAAGCTCTCTGCACCTGTCGTGTCGCCCCCTCCAATCATTTGGCCCACAGAGTCGATAGGTGACCTAGGTATGGCCATTTTGCTTTGTGGGTGCCCAGGGGACTGGTTTAAGGTTGAAACATGACCGTTTTCCCTCCTAGAACGTGTTTTGGGCTCATTTTCGAATTCTGGGCTTGTGAAGGGCTGTGCTGTGTCTCGTAGGCGACGGACAGGCTCCGTAATGAGTTCAGACTGTTCTGTAGGGTTCGAGGATGTTTCGGTTGGCAAGCTGGACTTGGGTTTTGCAGTAGGTAACACATTTTTGTTCCTGCATGTGTCCAGTTTGTTAGGTGATGACGATGGCTTATCGGGTCCATCGGGAGGTTCATGTGTGTCGTCTCAGATGCTCTCAACACCCTTCTCCTTGCAGGATCCTTCTGATTGAAGATCAGTGTCCATCGTGCCAATGTTCTTGTTGTTGTGGCCATGTGTGTCCAGGCAAATTTTGGGTATGTCTGCAAGTCCCCCCTCACATTTCCTATATTGACCTTGTGGACCTATAGCCAACTGATTTAGTGTGGCTTGCATTTGACCTCCCAAATTTTCCTCCATGGCTACAGTATTTGTTTTGCATGGAATTGCAATTTGTGTGGAGACAGTAGGAGCCAGTGTTTGATTCATGACGTGGCCTGCTGGTAGAGCATTACCCCCATGGTATGGTAGGGCAGTGTCTCTTGGCATGGTAGTTGTGCACTGAACCGAAGCATTGTTCATCCATTTAGCCTTGCTGGTGCCATTTTGCAACATGTGCAGATCTGCTTGAAGGTGGAGACCCTTGGATTTGGTTTCCATGGGTGCATGCACCACAGAGTCATCTTGATGTGACATGGTAGGACTATCAGTGGGTGTTGTAGATGGCATGGTGTCTCAATATTGTTTGCCCTCGAGGCAGGGATGGCACACTGCATCTGAATACTGTTTGTTGCTGGTAACTGCTTTTCCAGTGACCATATTCTTGCTTATGGCGCTACAGGCTGTCTCTGAGTCTGTGTGGCCAGGTTGTTGCTGCCAAGTTATAAGGGGAACCTTTGAGCTGGCATGTACAACTGTCACTGCAGGAATGTTGGTGTGGAAGTTGGGTTTAGAAGGGGTTTGGTACAGTATGTTGGCAGGGTGACTCTGGGTCAGTGTTGTTGCTGCGAGGATGTATAGTGAATCCCACTTTTGACCTATACCCACAGTTTTGTTGTTGGCAATTATGGAACAAGTACTTGACTCAAAAACTGTTGGAGATTGAATCACCCCAGTGTGATGTATATTTTGGTGCGATGTTTACTTGCTTACATAAGCGCTTAGAGCGCACTTAGTACTACAGTTTTGGTACTATTCCCTCAGTAGTTGAGTCACTACTGAGGGTAAGCATACATATTCTTTATAGTACACTACTTACTGATACCTTGTAGCTGCCTACAGGTACTTCAATATATATAGTAGTTGAGTCACTACTGAGGCTGCCTACAGCCCTTTTCTACAAAAACAACCTTTCCACCTCGACTGGCAAGGTACGAGACTGGGAGAAGGTTCACGTTTAGGCCTGGCATGTAATACACTGTCTGTAGTGCAATGCAACCAGTTCTGCCATCCACTAGGTGCATGTCAAGATTGATGTGTCCTGTTGTGGTTGCAAGTACTGTGTTTCCATTTCCTATTGTGACCATTTGTGCAGGTGAGAGATGTTTGAGCAATGAAAACCAAGACTTATGGGAACACATGTTTACAGTGGCTCCAGAGTCAACTATCCAGTGCTTGTCAAGTGTTGTGTCGAGCGTGTTAGCGAAAAAGAGTTGAAGATATGTCATGTCGTCAGAGGACATGTTTGTGACTTTGGCATTAAGCTTGCCCTTGTCTTTTTTGTTTGCTTTGTTTCTCTCATCTGACACTGTGGTCCTTGCAGCTTCGTCAGCCTTCTTTCTGTGGCAGTCGTCCTCAAGATGACCAATCTTTTTGCAGTAGGTACATTTCAGCTTCTTCTTTTTGTCCTTTGCTTTTCTCTGTTGTGCAGACATTTTTGCTGTAAGCACGCTTTGACCGAGAACAGTCTTCTGTGACTTTTCCTCAATCAAGACCTGTGATATGACAGCATTGACTGAGAGCTTGTCATCTGTGGACATAAGAATCGTGTGGAGTGTGGAATATGAAGGTGGTAGAGAGATGACCATGGTGATTGCAATGAGTGAGTCATCAAGAGATTGTCCCAATGATTTTAGGATGTGCGCTTTCTGTTGCATGGCGTTCAACTGACTTTCCATAGGGCTGTCATCTGAGAGCATGCCTCAGAATAGTTCACCTATAAGATATGCTATAGTCTGTTTGCCCTTTCCTTCATAGTGCTGGCATAGCTTGGTCCAGACTTGGGCTGCTGTCATGGCATGGAGAACTCCACTGAGGGGTTCATCCTTCAAGGTAAGGGTGGTCTGGGCTTGAGCTTCCTTGTCCTTGAGTAACCATTCTGCATGGCCGGCAGGATCAGCAGTAGGGTTAGGTGCAGTCATTGACATGCCACCAATGATATCCCATAGTCCGCATACATCTAGTATTGTTTCAACTCAATACTTCCAGGTCTGGAAGTTTGTCCCATCATCATCAAGAGATGGTATATCATAGAGCCGACTTGATGCATGAGTAGACTTTGCTGAGAGTGTGGTAGTCATAGTCATAGTTGATGCACTTGCCCTTGATGGGCCAGCTGTAGAGGCTGAAGGTGGATTTGACATTGCAGTAGCTTATAGAGTAGGTGAGATGAGATTTTTCTGTGTATAGTTCAGTAGCTGCTGGGGCTCATAACCTCTCGACATTTTGTTGAAAGCAGAGTGAAACTATGTGAACAGAAGACTCAGTCTCTGATGGGTATCGAAGCCTGAGGTCTGAAAGAAAAAAGAAGTGCCAAAAATACATGGGCACATTACGTAATCACTACTCGCTGTAAGTAGGTAATCTCCAACAAAGATACCTCATCGGCATTGCACATAAAAGCTCAGTGTGGAATCTACAGCTGAATCCACTTCATACATCCAGAAGCTGCTGTTCAGGTTTGTCAATGGCATGAGTGAAAATGCAATATGAATACTGTGTTAACGATGATGGCTGTACTGCACATGATGGACATATCTTACCCAAGACACAGACTGAACAGTTTCTGCACTCATAATGGTAGCATTATTCTGTTGGAGATTGAATCACCCCAGTGTGATAGCTTATTTTGGTGCGAGTTTCATATGCTTACATAAGCACTTAGAGCGCACTTAGTAGTATGATTTTCATACTGTTCCCTCAGCAGTTGAGTCGCTACTGAGGGTAAGTCCATATATTATCCATATTAGACTACTTACTCATACCTTGTAGCTGCCTACAGGTACATTGAATATTACAGTAGTTGAGTCACTACTGAGGCTGCCTACAGCCCTTTTCCACATATTCACATAGAGTATCTATAAACTGAGGACACACAACCATATGTTGACATTTGCTTTGGTCTAGCTCCCACACTTACAGAGCACTAATGGTTTTCACATAGCCAAAGCAATCCAACCTAAAGATACAGTTTTCCATTGTGATCAATTTTGACAGGAATGACAAGAGTTGGCTGATATACTGGTACCCTGAGTGCCAATCACAAGTGATGCCACCAGTTTCAGCTGAAGAGTAATAACTTACATATGTCTGTGTCAAGCAAGATGATATGTAGGTCATCTGGTCGTTTGATGCTGTATGCAGCATAGTGTGTGACTGCATACTCAACATAATCCTCTGGAAGCCATCCATCATAGAACAATAATGATGAGACATGATCATAGAGTCTGAGGATGCATTAGATTTGGGCTATGGTGAGTGGTGCTGATGAGGACCATTTGAACTGCCAGCCAAAGGGACCCCAAACATAGTAAGGAGTCATTTGAAGTTGCATCTGTTGGAGATTACCTACTTACAGCGAGTAGTGATTACGTAATGTGCCCATGTATTTTTGGCACTTCTTTTTTCTTTCGGACCTCAGGCTTTGATACCCATCAGAGACTGAGGTATGACCTTTGTTCCTAGTATAAGTCATTAATACTTACCAACCTGTTTAGTCTTCTGTTCACATAGGTTGGTTAATATATAGGCTTTGATACCCATCAGAGACTGAGTCTTCTGTTCACATAGTTCAACTCTGCTCTTGACTTCACATCAAAAGCATCTGTATGCACATGAACAGAATGGTGAGAGGCAGCCACATCACACAAAGGAAAAGATCATATGCACTGTGGTCCCCAAGTGTTGTGTATGCTGGAGTGGGTCTGGTATATTTCTTCAAAAGATCATATATGACCACCTATCAGCCAAGCCAACAACCAAGATAGCAGTTGAGACATTCTCCCAATTATCAGTGTCATGCTTGGTCAAATTGCCCATAAACACAGAAAAGTTGCATCCAACTCCCACTGTCTCCTTGAGCACAGGAATAACATCCATTGTAGCAAGCATTCATGACATTGGCATGGTCACTGTTCCAGACATTTTAATTCACTTTGAACCATGGCCAGAATCATGCACCAAAGGAATGGGTACTGGGAGTAGCATTCCATGTGTTTTCGTGACAGTAAAAGTACACTATACAGTTACCTCATACACAGTGGCATATTCTAGATGTCTGCAAGAAAGTGGGATGATGGATAAAAGAAGTGAACACAGTGGACATCACTGATATGGGGAACCTTCAAGTGCTCCCCACTCAGCTGTTTTGGAAGGGGCATGGGTTTGGGTTTGGGATTTGAAAACTAACCTGACATGTTCAAAGGCACAGCTGGTGGGATGGGTCAGAGTCTGAAATGGCTCATACAAATAAACTACCTAATAGCACATGAATTTTGACATGAACTTTACTTGCCCATTGTACCTGCTCATATCACTGAGAACGTCCACCTGCATAAAAAGAGATGCTCCCTGTATTCATGGTGGCAAGTTGAAGAGTAATCAAAGTACACACAAGAAATGATCCTCAGTCAGCAGCTATAAGGATGAGCATCATAGCAGTTGTTAGGGTTGATTGAAATTTCATGCTTGGCAACAGGGTTGGATACAATTGATCTCCAAAAGTCCCACTGGAAAAGCTGAGATAGCCACAAAGGATTCAGAAGTAGGTGAGGGTCCACTGTGTCATTCTGTGAGCTGTGAGATCAATCAATGCAAAGCAGCATGCAGAATACATATCTTCTGGAAGTTTGCAGGGTCAGTCAAGTTTTTGAGGAACAAAGAATTCTAAGTGTAGTAATAAGCTATGTTCAATGAGTTACACTAAGGTGCTCACCATGACTGGATCATATATGGCGGGTTGCAGTTGTGCAGAAGCAGCCGTGGGATCCATGCGATTGATACATTGAAGTTAGGAATGTTCCAGGGGGAGTGTATGCAGAACAAATATCTTCAAACACAAAGACACCTATGATGGGTGCAGCATGAAGTAAGTCAAGATTTGCCATCCTGGATTGCATCCTGGAAGTGGGAAGACATGGGCACAGCAAGTGTGGGGAGGCAGTATGTATTGATACACAAGATCAGAATTTAGGAATAGAATGCGAACATGAAACATGCATACCTGTGACAATCATCACAGAAGTCCTTGGCGATGCACACCCACAAATGGTGATTTTGGACTCCCAAACAAATATTGGAGGCCTGAGGAAGGGTCTTTGTGAGTCATTCAACATGCATGCATCCTTGGTAGCAGGCCAGTTGGGCCCAGGTCATGATCATCAAAGAATACTGTTGAGAATGCAGTTTGGCAACATATGCACAGGATTTCAGGCAAGATCTATGTCACATGGACAGGACTACTTGGACATGGCAAGGCTGCATCACTGAAAATGTACTTTTATGCCAAAGCCACTATAAACTATTATAATGCAGGTAATTGTTGCCATCTTGTACAATATGGCAAGTCCTATTGTAAATGTATACATAACTTTATAAAGGTACCTTCTGGTAGAAATTGAATATAATATAATATGATGATTGCTGATCCTATATGAGCATCTGGATATACTTGATTAATGGCATGAATTATGCCATTCTTTGACCACACATCTAGCTGTAGTTATCCAAATGGCCTTGCCTCGGCACAATGCCAAGGATATGTATCCAACAATACTAACAATCTGGAAATATTTCTTTATATTTATTTATTGGTCACTTGAGATTTGATGAAAGATTGGATTTGCTAACTGTGCTAGTCAAGTACAAATACATGTAAATACACAAGCTATGCTGTCAACCTAACTAAATGTAACCTTGCATAATATATACAGTACACTATCTCATAATGCATAATGTTGGGACCTGCAGTTCCTTATGCACTATGAGATTTATGCAGTAGTACAATGTCACAATTTGTGACTATATATGTGACATGCATGTGACTACACTAGGGGAGTGACATTCTTTATAAGATGGTCTATGTATGTTACAGTCTACTCAACAAGTTGATTGTAGTTTGCATCAAATTAAGGACTACATCTCATTGTAGGCATCCAGGGGGAGCATCTGGCAAAGGTGGTCCAAAAAATGCAGTGTGGCCCCTGAAACCATATCTGTACACTGTATGTAGTATGCATGCTTGCTTGGCCTACTTACCCAATCTACTAAACTCTCTCCATGTACAAGATAGTAATAGTATCCTGCAATAGCATGCATTCATTGCCACCTGACTCAAATGACCATCCCCTTGTTCTTCTTGGCAATCTCCCAGTGCACCACATGAGCAATAATCTTTCAAAATCAATGAGGGGATGTCACTAATAATACTATAGGAGTGGACAATGGTTAATGACTATCCATGACTCCAAGTTCTGTAGAAAAGGGCTGTAGGCAGCCTCAGTAGTGACTCAACTACTGTATATATTGAAGTACCTGTAGGCAGCTACAAGGTATCAGTAAGTAGTCTAATATGAATAATATGTAGGCTTACCCTCAGTAGTGACTCAACTACTGAGGGATTAGTGTTGGAGATTGAATCACCCCAGTGTGATGTACATTTTGGTGCGAGTTTTACTTGCTTACATAAGCGCTTAGAGCGCACATAGTACTACACTTTTGGTACTATTCCCTCAGTAGTTGAGTCACTACTGAGGGTAAGCATACATATTCTTTATAGTATACTACTTACTGATACCTTGTAGCTGCCTACAGGTACTTCAATATATACAGTAGTTGAGTCACTACTGAGGCTGCCTACAGCCCTTTTCTACAATTAGTACCAAAAGTGTAGTACTAAGTGTGCTCTAAGCACTTATGTAATCACATGAAACTCGCACCAAATTAAGGTATCACACAGGGGTGATTCAAACTCCAACAAGTTCAACAATGTCCCAACATGCCAAAAGACCTATCTCATAATCTTATTATAAGGGGACTATGCATGTGAAACCGCTGCCACATGCTTTTTCTCTATTTTTTGAACTCCTACGACCTTGCTCACCAAACGTTAAAACTCCGTCTGAATCCTGTGTGTGCATGGTATTTTCCAGCCACACGTGCACAGCAATTGGTCAGCAAATCACACAATGGTATTTTCCTAAACAATACAACACAGTACAAATTGTGAGATACACAGGCTATTACACAAATCTGTCTTTTGAGTGTGTGATTGGAGTGGTGTGATGTGGTATGATACATGTACATTATCAGAAAATTGCACCACCAATTACTGAAATACTGAAAGATATGTACAGTGCACTGTCAACTGCAGCCAATAGGAATGTTCCCCAATTGGAGATTGCAAACCATCCCTGTTTCCTTCACTCTGGCCAGGTGTGGCCCCACTTTCTTACACAATCATGTTACAGTGTATATTTTCCCACCATTCCACAGTAATTGAGTCACTACTAAGGGCACCACAGTGCAACTAAAAGGATCATGAGTGGTGATGATGACTATGAGATGAAGCAAGGATATAGGCCAAAGATATCCCATGAGGAACTCTAGAGTGTGATAGTTTACAATCTCTCTTGGCCAACACTCAGGTGATCCTCTGAGATGGAAAGTATATTGTGTATATAAGCATGGTAGCAAGACACTAAAGTACATCCAATGATGGTTATCCCTGTGGGGTCTTATATGTGTTTAACTAAATACTACTGCCAACCATAAATGGGGGGCAACACCTGATATGCTGTAGGTAGCTGCACAAAATAAAAGCAGACTGAAACACAAAGAACAGTACATGCAGGTTAACTGTAGACACAACACAGGAAGAATGACATGCAATGGCCTAACTATTGAATAATCTCATAATGTCTCATACTCCCACTGTGGTATGCAGGGACTATACAGTATGTAGTAGACTTTTGACCCAGATGAAACACTCCAGTGTTAGTATGCTCTGACAAGGACCCTTAAAACAGGAGGACTGAGTGAGACTCAAGGAGGGTGACCAAGAATGAACCCCTAAGACAGGAGACTTTGGTAGACTTGACTTCAGCAGCACAATGGGTTTACCTGCCTTCAGCTCACCTTGATTGGCACTCATGTAGATAGCAAGGGGAGAGTATGACATAAGTTGCAAAGTGGTACAAAAGTGATATACACTGATATAATGAAAGGCCCTTATATACTACTGGCTGAAGTCAGGGTGAAGGATACTAAAACAAGCAAGTGTGCAGCACAGGGGTACAGGATAATGGAGGATGCAGCAGGGGTTAGTGATGATGATATCTAAGAAAATGATTATGAAAGTGGCCATGGCCACAATGACAGGCTCATGTGGGCACAAGCCCAAAACAAAAATGGGTAAGAGCAAGTGGGCATGACATTCAGCTGCAGCAGGATGATAGGACCCTTCCATGATAGAGTTCACCCACCCTGTGTGGTAGCACAAATAAAGGGGGGTATTATGCCCAGTAATTAAAAACCCTGAGACAGGGAAAGGTGAGCCAAGCAGAACTAAACAAGCACACACCCTAAAACAGGGAGGGCCCATAGGTAGCCCAAGGCACATGATGAGGTTGCCTTTAGTTCTTGAATGTAACAGATGCCTCCTGACACAGGCAGGATGATGCTTCTTTACACACATGAAGACAGTGAGGAGGGAGAATATTGATGCCACCCCAAAACATTGACCCTACCAATGGCTATGCAATGGTACCAGGATGGTCCTATTGCAGATCTGACAAAGGGTATTACAGTGCTGCATCCTTGGAGGTACTCATGCAGGCAATGAAGTCTTCATCCCACACATTAGTCTTCAGCCTTCCAATGAAGATATCCCCATTCCATTCACCCACTGTCAATTCAGTGTGTGTGTCATATTTACAATGACCATCAACAAACCTCAAGGTCAATCTGTTTGCTATGTTGGTCTGGATCTCTGCACTCCTGTCTTCTCACATGGTCAACTCTATGTTGTTCTGTCATGCTGCACTTCTGGGGAGAGAATCAAAGTCCTCTTTCCTCCAGAGTATGAGGGGTCTAATAAGATGCAGTGTTCCATGAAGTACTCAATAATTTAGAGTTGAATTGGTAAGTTTTTGGTGGTATCTATATATAATGCTCACTATCAACATTACTCCCTCTAACAGATTCTTAAAATGTGTGCCATTATGTAGCTCATAATATCATCTCTGACATATACTGTGACATGTGACAACTGTAATCTATTTGTAATATATTTGTGCATCACAAAAAGCACTGCCCTTTCTGTAAGTGGTCTCATCTCAGCCGGTGGTCTCACCCCCAGCCGGCAGGTCATCATGCCCCATGGCGAAGCCACGGGTGTTAGCTGGTGCATAATAGTGGTGCAGCTCTATGCATTATGCAATATGCAATATTGTTGTGAATTAGCACTGTCCCACAGTGGGACCAGCCATTTTCAATGCATTATGAGATAGTGTACTGTAATATGGCATCTGGGGCCCATCACATATCTGGGAGTGTGGGGTTAGGGTTAGAGGACCCAATCTTACCTAAATGAATAACTTCAAATGTGGGATCACATACATACCTATAGCACACACAAACATAGAAATGAAATTAGTTATGAAGCATGGGTAGTCAGGCTGTAAGGTGAAGGGAGGGAGTGAATGAATGGGATAAAGGAGGTTGTTGCTTAGCAGAGGGAACCTGTAGGAGAGCTGTAGGTATCCTCAGTAGTCTGGCAAGCTACTATATTATTAGTATGTACCTGTAGGTATCTACAGGGTGTCAATAAGTAGGAATAAACCTAAGTAAATGGTACTCACCCTCAGTAGTCTGGCAAGCTACTGAGGGACTAGGAAAACTATCTAGTGCTATGTGCGATGCAAAGAGATTATGTAAGCAAGTAAACATGCACCAACAATGGCCAGTTGCATAATAATCCAACATGGGAAGAATATGAATTTCATGTCGGTTTATATACACAAGTCTGGCCTAATTGGAGATTAATTGCAGCCAAGGTCCTTCTGTGGCTTACCTAAAAGAAGCCAAAATTGAGGTTTCCACTGATTCCAGTATCAGGGTTCTACAATCTCCATTCTAACTTACTGTTGAGATGCATAGTTGGCAAAAAAAAACTCTTTTGTGAAGAGTCATAGGGTCCCATTCAAATTAAATAAATAAAATAAAACCACATGCAGCATACTTAGTGGAGCTAACATGCAGGAATAACATATTACAAAAGGTAAGTCTTGATTCAAAGTCAGCCAAGGCTATTCTAAGTCCAAGACATCTTGTACATGGCTGGTTCTTAACTGCATGTCTGTGTAATGATGGCTGGCCTCTGTCGCCTTCCTGCTGGAGTCCCCCTCTTCATCAGTGCACCATCCCTGCATTGTAGTACCACATTTATTTATAATAGGCTGGGGAACCATAATGTCCATACTGAGTTAGTATCAACTCATACCTTGTACCTGAAATGCATGTGAGTTCTGTGTATTAACATGAATGATTGATGTTCATATGCAAGGACTTATATGGGCTGATAGTTTCATGGGGAGATTCTGATGTGCTCCTGTAAGTAGAACAAGATGTTTTTTGGTGGACATCACAACTATCATTTGGTACTCATATGTATACTTTGAAGCCATCTGACCATGCCCTGCCACAGGGCTTATAATCCATCATAAGTCTCACCTCTTATGGTTGTAGTGTGTCCAACCAGTGTTAGTGTTTTCGTGGCCCAGTTCAGCCTGAATGCTGGGGCTTGGGCCTGGCCTGGGGGGGCTCATGGCTTTCAAAATCACAGGCCAGGCCCTGAGCCCCTCTAAGCCAACAATAGGGCCTGGCCCAGCCTCAGGCCCTTAATATAGGGCTTGGCCCAGCTTCAGGCTGGGCCCTACACTCATGTACTTAGTTACACTCATAATCTGTACAAAATATTCTAAGAGATATCAAATGATTGTGGCCTAGGGATTGCCCTGCCAT
Source organism: Pisolithus marmoratus (assembly GCA_024613145.1). Classification (NCBI taxonomy): domain Eukaryota; kingdom Fungi; phylum Basidiomycota; class Agaricomycetes; order Boletales; family Pisolithaceae; genus Pisolithus; species Pisolithus marmoratus. Next base: position 27,928 of record JANFAE010000532.1, on the reverse strand, counting down.
TGGGTCACATGATTATGTCCCTATGCAGCACATGGCCATCCAGGATGGCCACCTTGCACCAACACACAGTAGGTCACATGACCAAATCCCCATGCACATACTCACACACTCAGATCACATGACCACATCCCCATGCACCAGATGGGTGTCCAGGATGGTCACCTTGCACCAATGCATGTTAGGTCATGTGACCATATCCCCACATGCCATATGGCCATCCAGGATGGCCACCTCGCATCAACACACAGTAGGGTCACATGACCAAATTCCCACCCACTACTAATCACCAATACTTAGTGTAGCTTTGTGCAGTATGTGATCAAATATATTAATTGTATCCAATAAATTTGGATGGCTGAGACCTATTAGTAAGAACATTGACACAGCCACCAAAGCCCTGGCCTCGGGGCTTGGCCCAGCTTTTGGGGGCTTTAGAGGGCCTGGCTCAGGGCTCTCAAAACACCAGGCCAGGCCCAAAGCCCCTACAGGCTGACCTTAGGGCCTGGCTTGGCTGGCCTAAAAGTGTTGGTATTGCTGAGTAGATACTGGCATCCTGTACAAGACTCTCAGGGGTAGATGAATATTCCATAACATAGTAGACTATTCTAGAATGATGTTCCCACATAGTATAAATACCTGAGCTGATAGGGCAAGGGAACAATACAATTATCTTATTGATCATTCTCATGATTGAGCTACTACTCTACAGGTTATGAGTCCTGGTTTGCCACTATAAACAAAACCTCTATCGAACTATTGCTATCTAAATAAAACTTTGTGTCACTATGTTGGGAGTCACCAAAGAATTCATTAACATAACAACAAATACAAACAATGCTAATGGAGCCAGTAGTAGGGTACAGAACCTTGGCACCATCTCATCCTACAAAGTAGATATGCTTAAAGATAACAACTGGCATGCATGGAGAATTCGCATGCAGAAATTCTTATGCTTGCATAGAGTCTTTAAGTACACTGAGGGGAGCTGCCCAAAGCCAGAGGACAATTCTACCAACAGTGCTGAAATTACGGTGTGGGAAGAAGAAGACTTAATCATGCAGACCCTCATACTAACCAATATTGATGACCAACAAATGGACCACATGATGCATGCTGAGACAGCAGTGCAGATGTGGGAAAATCTTAAAATGGCTCATCAGACATGTGGCATTCAAACTGCTCTCATTGCAAAGAGAGAGCTATTGAATGCTAAATGTCCTGAGGGTGACAACATTGCACTACATATTAATAAACTCAAGAGAATGAGGAACAACCTGTCAGCTATGGGGAAGCCAGTCCCAGATGATGAGTTCAAGGATATTCTATTATTAAATATGCTGGAGTCTTGGATGACATTTACCACATCATATATGGCAGGCCAGATAGCCGGGAAAGGAGTGGACTCAGTAACTGTTGAAGAACTTACAGTGGTACTAGTAGATGAATTTAAGCACAGACAAGGTACACTGCAAGAACAAATGTTATTTACTCAGAAGAAAGGAAGTAACAAATGAAAGGAGCCCACCAAAGCCTGCAGTATCTGCAGGCACAATAACCACATGACTGACAAGTGCCATCATAAGGGGAAACCCAAATGTGGCTACTGTCAAAAATTGGGTCACATGGAGGATGACTGCTGGAAAAAGCACAGCAGGCTGCCTAGAAAGGTTAAATCCAGGCAGGCTAATTTTGCCTCCATCATGGAATTACCTATGTGTGACACACAGGATGATGAGCAAGTACTACATGCAGATGGGAATTGGACATCTAGCAGCAGTAGTACTAATACTTATAATAGCACATTCAATGTATTGTATGAAGGAATAGATGAGCACATTGAATGGTACACATGGGTAGCCAACTCAGGGAGTATGGCACACATAGCTAGAGATAAGATATTGTTCAGGGATATGCTCCCTATACAAAAGGTGATCCAGGGTATCAGTGATCACAAAATCACAGTGTATGGAGTCAGGACAGTTGTGCTACAGGCATGAGTAGGTAACAGGACTTCCATCATTACTTTGTGGAATGTACTGTATGCCCCAGACACTGTACATAATTTAATTTCATTGACACACCTTGATAAAGAGGGTGGCTCCTCTGTCTCTGGGGGAGGAAAAATGAAATTATACAATCAAAATAAGGATCTATTTGCTATAGCTAATATACACGATGGGATATATGAACTACACATCCACAGGCATGAACCTGCAGAGCATGCATACCAGGCAAGAACCTGGGATGACTGGCACCAGCATTTTGGGCACATAGGAGTCAAAGGACTCCAGCACCTTCAATGTGACTGGTTGGTAGATGGACTTACCATGGTGCCATCACCAATCATTGATTGCCCTGCATGTATAGAGGTGAAGCAGACTCAGCTGCCATTTCCAGAAAAGTCCATGCCAAGGAACACACAGCTGGGTGAGATGATTCACACTGACATGTGGGGGCCAGCTTGAATAGAAGCCCTCAGTGGGTGTGTGTGCTGGTACAAATCATTCATAGACGATGCAACCTGATACTGTGAAATCAGATTCATGGTTAGTAAAGGGGAGGCTTTGAGTAAATTGAAAGAATATCTTACTTACCTCGAATGCCAACTGGGACAGTGGACGAAGGTGGTGCATGCTGACAATGGAAAAGAATATGTCAATAATGAATTGCTTACCTCGTGTCAACCTCCAAGTCACTGCACCTTACTCACCAGCACAGAACAGTATTGCTGAACATTTTAATCACACATTGGGTGAACTTGCTTGTGCCATGAGGATTGCAGGAAATGCTCCTGCATTCCTCTGGCCCGAGGCAATCACCCATGTGGCATACATTTGGAACCAATCCCATACCCAGGCATTGGAAGGGGCAATGCCTTATGAATGATGGACAGGACACCATCCCAATGTCTCCCACTTCCAGGAATTTGGTTGTCCTGTGTGGATAATGAATGAAGGCATCAGTATCAATAAACTTGATGCCAAGTCCACCAGACTCACCTTTGTGGGGTTCCTAGATGGCCCACACACTGTCTGTTTTTATGATGCCCACACCAGATCCATAAAAACTTTGCACAATTTTTGTTTCCTGAGGGACCCAGTCAGTACACCAAATGCTTCACCCACCCTGCTAGATGGTATGCCATACAAGGGGGAGCTGGAGCCCAGAGATGTGGCTGATGGGGATGCACAGGATACCAAGAATAATAGAGATGAAGCTAAAAGAGATCAAGAGCACATCAGTAAACAAAAATGGACAGACAATGAAAGTGAGACTCACCAGAGAAGAAGTAAAAGGCCCAGGGCAGTCAAGGACTACCAGGCACTCAACGATCCCCCTACCAGAGCTGTCAGATAGCAAAGATGGTGACTTACCGGAGTCACCACAAGGCCCTGATGAGGGAGAACCTGAGGAAAACCCTATAGAACACTCAGTGTTAGTGTATGCAGCACTAAATGAAAGTAGTGCCTTACCTGACAACCCAAGAATGCTGAAGGAGGCATGTGACTTACCCAAATGGCCAGAGTGGGAAAAAGCTGTCAAAGCAGAAATAGATCAATTATACTGAATAGGGACATGGAAGCTAACCAACTTACCAAAGGGTAGGATGCCAGTAGCTAACAAATGGGTCCTCATTCAAAAGTATGATAAAGAAGGCAGATTAGAAAAATACAAGGCACTGTAGGGAGAGAGTACTCCCTAGTAGGATATTGAGTGGTAAGAGAGTGGTAGAGGGTTTGTTTGATTTTTCTAAGGGGCTTGATCCCATTTTGTACCTTGGGTTGGGACTTAGGTGCGAGGCAAGTGGCTGATTAGTAAGCAAAGTTGGACTTGGACTCGAGTTTGTAGTAGTTACAGATCAATCACCACTATTAAGGCTGGAGAGCACAGGCTGGTGTGACCAGCCTGTGGCAGTCTTTTCTGTTTTCTGCCCTTGAGAGTGAGGTCAGGACAGCTCTAGGGGAGTCCTAGAGTGGTGGGATTGAGGAGTTTTGTGTTGGGTTTTACAGCTGAGTGTTCCAGTTCTTTTCTTTTCATTCTATCTACTAGCTCCTCTCTCTAGCAGGGTCCCTATTGGTCAAACTACCCTTCAGACCCCATTTCCCCATCTCTTTCTTAGTGATCTCTACAGCATGCTTAGTAGCAAAGGGGTACTCACAGATACTGGGGATGGATTATACAGATATGTATGGTGGCCAGGGATGTGAAAAATGGTTCAGGAATACATCAAGGGATGCCCTACATGCCAAGTGGCAAAAGTAATCACTCACCCAATAACACCACCAGTAACCCCCCACAATGTACCCAAGAACCCTTTCCCCTTTCAACAGATCTTGATGGATCTGATCACTGATCTCCCTGTCTCAGGAAGCTATGATTCGGTGTTGACCATCATAGATCAAGGACTCATGAAGGCAGCTGTGTTCATTCCAACCATCAAAACAATTGACTCCAAAGGACTTGCAAGACTGTTCCAAAAATATGTGTTTCAAAGATACGGTCTCCCTGAGTCAGTTATCTCAGATCAAGGTCCACAGTTCACCTTGGCTTTCACCTGAGAACTCTACAAGGCACTAGGCATCAAACAAAAACTGTCCACTGCCTACCACCCCCAAACCAACAGTGAAAGCAAATGCATTAACCAAGAACTCAAGACATACCTCTGTTGCTACTGCACAGAGTTCCCAAATTTGTGGTCATCTCACCTTCCCAATGCTGAGTTCACTCACAATAGCAAGGTGCATAGCATTCACAAGCAGACACCCTTCTTGCTCTTGTATGGATATGAGCCATCACCTTACCCGGCTGCCTGGATCTCTGCAGCCCCCAGTGTTGATGAGAGATTAGAGAGGTTGACCACCAATTGTGACATGGCAATATTGGCACATAAGTGAGCCCAAGAAGTGATGCAAAATCAAAGCAAAGGAAGCTATATGCCACCAAGGATTGGAGACAAGGTGTGGCTTGATGCCAGAAATCTACAGTCTCAAAGGCAATCTCTGAAGACCACACATAGAAGGTTTGGTCCATTTGAGGTCACTGAGCTGATTTCACCAGTGGCAGTATGCCTAAAACTGCCAGATACGTGGCAGGTACATCCAGTGTTTCATACCTCACAGATATTCCCCTTTACCGAAAATGATGTCTATGGAGAAGTGCCACTGCCCCCTGTCCCTGATGTAGTGGATGACAAGGTTGAGCGGGAGGTTGAAGTGATACTAAACCATCATAGCCAAGGGAGATAAAAAGGGAAAGAGTATCTCATTAAGTGGAAGGGGTTCCCACACTCCAGTGCAATGTGGGAACCGGAAAACAACATAAAAGAACATGCCATGGAAGTTCTTGAGCAATATCAGCTTGCCCATTGAATTCCCATCACAAAGTCAATGCTGGCATGCCTTCCCCCTACAACACTGAGAATGACTACTCAGACCCCACCTGGGCCTATGGAGGCCAGTGGGAGAACTTCTCCGACCCCAACAATGATTTCTTTGGTGTCCCAGAATCTGCCCCCATCGACCCACTCAATGAGCCCTCAGTTACCTTCGAGGGCATGTACCTCCAACCACCATGCAACAATGAACAACCCGTTCGAGGAAGAAACCCAGTCAGTTCTATCTCTGTCCAAGTCCTCGTGAACCCCAAGTCTTCATGGCGAGGACTCACAAAGATGAAGAAGGCTGAAGGAAAGAGGAAGGCTGTTGAAAAATCTTCAGATGACGAGTCTTCAGGAAGAATCACTGCCCCCAGTGTTAACCAACCAACCCAGCCCTACATGTCCCCCACAGCTCCCCCTGTGGGATGCCCCCGAACCATACTTCCTGGCCATGTACACGAAGCATGCTACACCAGGGTCCCCTCCACCTCCCAGCTTAGTTGCCCCTCCTCCCCTGTCCATCTCACCCCTGACATCCAAGGTCATTGCCATGTGGAACCCTCACCAGCAGACTATGTCAATGCTTGTTGGGTTCTTACGAAGTACGAACGAGGGGACACACTCAGCAGGACAATACAAGAACAGAATGAGTGTGTATGGCTGCTGTGTAAGATCTTCCAAAGCTCAGACTTAGTAGCTTTGCACATCCCTGACCTTCTAAAACAAACAATTAACATGACACCTTCAGACAACATAATGAAGGCAGAGAAGAAGGTTGGCAAAATACTTATGAATTTAGGGGACATGCAGAAGGAAATTGTACACCAGCTAGGGACCTTGTCCTGCTCGAGGCAATCACCTCCTTTCGTGGACTGGCACAAAGCCAAGAGCTCACTCGATTTGCTCTCTTGGAGCGGGTCTTTCCAGGTCACAGACCGGTTGTGGGAATGGAGTTTAATAAGTACAACACAGTATTGGCTGCTGCCCTCCTGGGTGGATGTCAAAACTGCACAAAAGCAGTCAAGGAAGAAGTTCCAGGAAGTGGGTTCATTGACCAAGATACTGCAGCTTACAGAAGAGGAGTACAGGACACTGACAGAGTTAGTGATGCGTGGATATCCAACCCTGAGAAGATGGTTGGGGATGCAGAAAAAGCCTGCAAAAGATGAGAATACCTTTTCAATAAAACCACCGAGATCTTAGCTGACACCTCGGCAGGTACCTCAACCCAGTTTCAGTGGGTTTATCTATTTGAAGAGGTGATCTGGAGTAAAGCAGACACAAACATCCCAAATGCTATATATGTGGCTCATGCTTTCCCTCCAGAAAGATTTCTCCCTCTCCCTGATAATGACCAGACTTGCTTGATTATCAGTGGATGTATCCCCTGTCCCGTCAATCATGTCCTCTTCCCCAAGGTCTGCTACCACTGTTCCTACTCTGGACACTGGTCTTGTCACCATGGAGAGGGTTCTCGTTGGACTGCTCCCACATTGGTCAAGCATGTCTCTCCATCACTGTGCCCTTCCCCTTCCCCCACAGTGTCCCACTCCCCTGCGACTGCTTCCACCACTCCCCAAACCCCCTATCGCCACCATCCTGCTGCCACTCCCACCCCCCATGTATGAGACCGATGAGGTGGTACCCATCGAGCTTGAGAGGGGGGTGATGTTACCACCTGTGCCTCAACCCCCACATCGAACCCAGCCTAGGCAACCAGTAATCCAAGAGGTTGGCTTTTGGGCCACCACGACTTACCCATGTGATAATGTGTTTTACCTTTTTTGTTTGTTTGTTTCTCTCATAACTGCTACAGTGGTCCTCAGCATCTGGGAGATCGTTGGCTCAGTGAAGCATCATGGAAAACTGTGGTGAGGCTCTGCCGTCCTTTTCAGTAACCTAACAGACTTCTTTGACTCGTGATGTGTTTGTTTCCTTATTCATTTTCACTTTGTACTTTTTAGTCCTCTGCAGCCGGATGAGTGGCTGCTGCAGAGCACTGCCTTTCTTCACAGTACTTAGGATCTCATTTAGATCTCTAAGATACTTTCATCGTAGATCCACTCATGTAGTGTATAGCTTGTAGCTGAGGGATTACTTCCCTCAGTTTGAATCTACTCTTTGACTCATCACCATCTCAGATTGGCTGTCTAAGCCTATCATTGAGTGTCGTCATCACTGTCTTAGTGATTGAACGACCTTCATGTCTAACATACGACAAAACTATCACATGTACAGAGTACCCTATGAAGCATCCTCATTTAGAGGTTTGTCTTCACATAGTTCTGCCTGCTCACCTTTGCCTGTCTTAGGCATATTGGTTCACTGAGCATAACAATGATCTCGAGATCCATCAGATGGATGTGAAGTCTGCTTTTCTGAATGGAAAGCTTGAAGAGGAAATTTACCTTTGTCCTCCCCCAGGATTCCGGAGCTCAAATGATACTGTATGGTGTCTCTATCATACTTTGTATGGACTCAAGCAAGCTCCAAAAGCATGGTATACCAGACTCAGAGGAGTATTCAAATCTCTTGGATTCACCTGCAGCTTTGCTGATCACAGCCTGTTCTTCAAAGTCGAAAATGGGATACTCATTATTGTCGTTGTGTATGTAGATGACAAACTCATCCTTTCAAAGAGCTGTGAGGCTATCAAGCAGCTTAAAAAGCAGTTGGCTGCAGAATATGACCTAACAGATTTGGGCAAGGCACGTTGGATTCTTGGAATGGAGATCCTACAAGACAGGGACAAAGGGACCATTGAGCTATCTCAGAATCACTACATTGAGACTATTCTCAAGCACATGGGAATGCAGGATGGGCATGCAGTCACTACTCCAATTGAGCAAAACCTCAAACTTTTTGAGGTGAGGTCTGGCAGCTAACTAGCAAAGACAAGCAACTCAGAACTTCGAAGTTAGAAGTCTATATTGAAAGCTACCTAGCAAAGACAAGCAACTGAAAGGGAGTTCAGTAAGGTAGCTACAAGTAATATTAAATGAACTTTACCTCAGAACTTCGAAGTTAGAAGTCTGAGGTGCACAGGAAAAACAATTGAACCTAAGTGCGAAGAAAAATGATTATGTAAGACATTCCACTGTAAGTATCAAGGTAAAACATCAACACTTCAACAAAACTCAAAAAGCTGACATCTCCAGAGTGTGACCTCAAGTCATACCAAAGTGGTCTTGGTGCCCTGATGTATGTGATGCTGGCTACACATCCCAATCTTGCTTTCGCAGTGGGCATGTTGAGCCAGCATGCTGCCTGCCCTGGTGATCATCATCTTTCTGCACTGAAGCGAGTATACCACTATCTACAAAAAACAGCTGATGCCCATCTTACCTATTCAAAGTCTACCCCAGGTGCTCTAGTGGGCTATGCAGATGCAGATTGGGCTGCAGACATAAATGACCATCGGTCGGTCACTGGCTATGTTTTCTTGCTGTCTGGTGGAGCAGTAAGCTGGTCATCTAAGAAGCAGACATCTGTAGTGCTATCAAGCACTGAGGTCAAGTATATGGCCATATCCACTGCTACAAAAGAAATAATTTGGCTCCACACTCTCTTCCATGAACTAGATGCAGATGCAATGGCTTCCCCTACCTCTCTGTTTGTCAACAATCAATCCACAATTGCACTAACAAGTAATGCCATGTTCCATGATTGCACGAAACATATTTCTATTCAACACCACTTTGTTTGGGAGAAAATAGAGGATGGGGAACTCATTATCAGCTATGTGCCTACTACAGAGCAGGTTGCAGATGTTCTCACAAAGGGTCTCTCTCGAGACAAACATTTTTTGTTTTTTCCTTGTATGGGACTTGTTTTTAAGGCTTAGTTTGTTGAATGGGCATGTTGGAGTTTGACTGGTTTCACCTTGTCTTCCTTGTCTTTGTCACTGCACAGCCTTACATAATTTTACCTTAACTTAGGTTGAATGTTTTTCCTTCGGCGAATCTCAGACTTGTTCATTTAAAGTCTGAGGTAAATTCTATTCCATCTTCTGAATATTACATTACTGAATAATGTGTAGACTCCCTCTCACAGGTAAAACCTGAGTCCATCTGCCTTACTTCAAGAGAATGTGAGGAAGCAACTAACCAAAATAAGTATGCTTCCCTGATTGGATCTTTGATGTATGCCACAGTTGCCACATATAGACTGGCCTATGAAAGTGCTACTGAGAGACAAGCATGAGAGACATACCAAAGAAATGGGTATGACCCTGGCTTGAGGGGGAGTGTTGGTATTGCTGAGTAGATACTGGCATCCTGTACAAGACTCTCAGAGGTAGATGAATATTCCATAACATAGTAGACTATTCTAGAATGATGTTCCCACATAGTATAAATACCTGAGCTGATAGGGCAAGGGAACAATACAATTATCTTATCAATCATTCTCATGATCAAGCTACTACTCTACAAAAAGGGAACAGCTTGGCCCAGCTTGGGGCTTGGGGCTGGGCTGAGGAAAACACTAACCAGTGTATTCTTACTTCACCACCACAATGTTTTGTAAGGCCTTAGCAATCTAAATTTTTCCTGAGCTCAGTGGCCACAACCGATCACCTTTTGTGTATCCTACAATCAAGTGTATGACAGTATAACCTGTGCCACATGTGAACATTTTTGTTGCTGATTAATCATAGTCAAAATGACTACAGGAGGTTGTTGCTTAGCAGAGGGAACCTGTAGGAGAGCTGTAGGTATCCTCAGTAGTCTGGCAAGCTACTGTTATATTAGTATCTACCTGTAGGGTAACTACAGGGTATCAGTAAGTAGGAATGAACCTAAGTAAATGGTACTCACCCTCAGTAGTCTGGCAAGCTACTGAGGGACTAGGAAAACTATCTAGTACTATGTGCGATGCAAAGAGATTATGTAAGCAACATAAATACGTGCCAACAAAGGCCGGTTGCATAATACTCCAACAATGACATGGCAAAAAACTTAAGTTTCAGTGATGTGGGTGATGGGCGTCGAGGACATCGTTCTTTGCCACACGTGAATGGGAATGGGATAGATTCAACTACTGACTACGATAATACAAAAGGTAGTACTAATAACAGATGTAAATACAGGCTCATGTATCATCATATGTAAATTATTATATAATCAGCAAGCCCTCCCTCTCAGCTGAATTTATCTCTTCCCATTCAGCAAATACATACGCCTTATACTAAAAACTTCATGATCATGCCATACGTCAGACGGCAGCCCCAGTTGAAATTAAAATGATAGCCCAGTATACATCTCACTATCTCGTCTCGTTGGTTTCCATATGGTGATAATGTGGCAGGCCCCACTCAACTAATAGGCCCTACTAGATGCAAGCACGGTGACTGCTGTCGTGCTGATGAACTTGAGCAGCCACCCGTTATGGGATAGACCGTCGGGGCTCTCCCAACTGAAGGCTGAGCTCGTGCCATAAATCTTTACTGCGTCTATGCTACTCGTGTCGACGTCACGTCTATCCGTTCGTTAGTCAAGGCCCCGAAGCCTGCTCGCTGCAGTGGTCGTGAAGGAATCCATCACGGCGATGTGCATGTCTTTATGCGGGACACTCTAAGCATCCTATACTCAGGCGAATAATCCCGGCCTCGCACTTTTGGCATGCTTCTGCGGCCATAGGTGTTGTCTGCCTTGCTTTCCTATAGGTTGGCTTTTATGCTAACCTGCTGCCCGCAGACCGCACCGAGATAGACGCGTATGGAGCTGAATTACAGCCACCGGTAGCCTCATCTCATGACAAGAATTACCGTCGGAACGGGAGAGATCTAAATTACACAAAGGCTGTATCGTCAAAAAGAACAGTTCCAAACTGATCTAAGGCGATCAACTCAGTGTATCAAGATATACCACGACCTAACCAGTAAAAGGCAGACTCAGCCTAAATCATGATAATACAAGAGAGCGAGTAGTGAGTAGTACGACCGGCGCACAAGAACACAAAAAGGATGATGTGTGCAAGACCAGCAACAGAACGAATGATATCAGCTGGAACACGAAATTGTTCGCGGGAAGCAGTTACGGTTAGAGATTTGCATCGCCAGGCTGGGACCCCACAGACCGTGCTGCCCCTTCGTCGCCAGGGCACGGAAACCTGATACACGGGATTAAGTTACTGTTTCACGAACGAAGCGCCAGAGCGTTCAGTAACACCACCGTCTGACAGGTCTGCGTTTGTGTGTCTTCGGCTTCGCACCTCGTTTCACCACTATCCCTGTAGGAGAAACCAGTTTACATGTCTGGCTTCCTGTTAATGGTGACGAAGATGGGGAAGTTGATCCGGTATTAGAGGCGGGTGAGGGGGTGTCCGAGGGAAAAGGGAGGACGACACGTGGGTAGAAGGTGTGTTAGTGGGTACTGTTTTCAACGTCGCACGAGGAGAGGTATACAGGAATAGTGGAGCACAAGAGTTGGCTGAAGTAAGGTAGAATACGTACCCGCTGAAGGTGTCGGTAAAGTGGTGACCTCGGGGCTTTCCGTCTTAGAGCCGGAGTCAGAGCTTCCGTTCACAAAGGCAGCAACAGGAGGCCCGGGGAAGGTGTAGTTGATCGGAGGATTGTAAATCTGTATTTCAATGAGTACACGTGTGCAGAATCTGTCCAGTAATACTGACATTGGGCGTGTATATTCCGGCTTCCGTGTCGCTATAGCAGCCTGGGAACTGACACACCTCATTGCTTTGCGGAGCACCACTGCCTGAACCTCCGATGCTCAACTGGATACAGGCTGGGTAGAACTCGGCACCGCCGACCGACACGGCAAGTTGAAGGGAGATGATTTCGGAGCGTAGTAAGTAATTTCCGGGCTGTATGTTGGAAGGTATGGTGACATTTACAGGTTCCCCAACGTCTAAGAGTCAGCGAAGAAGACACGTGAGCCCCGAACGATGGCAAGAACAGGCACATTGCAAACCCAGGTTAGCCTGATACCACGTATCGCTTGTTTCGAGCCCCAGCTCGGAGATCTTGAACCACTCGGCATTCATGGAATCGAAAGAAGAACAGGAACCGCTACACTCAGTCATGTAATGCATAATAGGTCCGACATTGTGTGGCCACTACGTGAACACGATACACAGGAGTGGACACCAAGTTGGTTTCGGACGTACGTTTGAATCACCGGTAGAGCCTCCAATCCAATGAACTAGAAGTTGGCTACCGGGATTAGCGTTGGCGACGTCTGAAGCCTCCGTTGCGTTCATTCCGCAGTTCAACGACGGATTAGTGGCACCCTTAACAGGATCTATAGTCGAAACCTGATGAACGTGCATATGTTAGATTGGGTGACCAAGTCCAGTGCAGTGACCCCTTATCATTGTGGGGTACTTGAAGGGAGAAATCAGCACCTGTCGAATGACACTAGGATTACTTGTACCCCCAGGGATGTTGCCTTGATAAGTCGCCCCGTCGACAGTGACGGACCCTACGAAACCATGCGCTAACACGGAGACGGGAATTAGCAAAAATGAGAAAGATGCGACATTGAAGGTAATCATCGTTGGTAAGCGAATGGTCAAGAAGAGCAGGCGCGTGCAACGGGCAGGTTGTGCAATAAAACGCAAAGGGACAATAGCGAAAAGGGGCGACCCTATGCGTGCCGCTCTTATAAAGGAGCCATGTGAAAGCATGCCATTAGAGTGAGGGTATGACACAGCGTGGCGAAGCGGAACAATGGTAGCGACTACGCAATATAACACGCACCAAACTGCACAGGCCGACCAATACTCTGAACGAATGCCCGTGCAAACACGAGGTTTGCATGTGGATACCTCGCAGGCGGCGACTCCCCTTGGACTTGAGGACTGCACGTTCGAATAAGTTTGGGCGAAAGTTGAGCCTTAGACTTTAGTCGAACGAACCCGCCAGATACCTGATTGGAGTCCCATGAAGATACTTCAGATATACTTTCGAACATTGATTAATATTAATGCGGGAGTCTACGTGGGAAGAGGCCTGCCTGAAACCACTGTGTGCTAATGTAGGTCAGTTCGTCCGCGAACCATGCCACCGCATTTCCTGATAACAGCTGAACACGCTAATCCCCAATCTTCACATCCGGAAAGAACGTTTAGGACATGCGTGCCTCGCGCGGGTGAGCCGTGGGTTTTCCCGTACGTACTTAATATCTACCATAGAAGGTTGGCCCATGGTGAACGTGGAACGAATGTTTGGATGAGTACGTGCAGAAAGTCGTTCGGCGTGAAGCTGCTGACGTATGTACACCCGCGGCTGCACCTCTGTAAGCAATCTGTCAGTTAACTGCCGGCGCAGTCGGCTAATCAATCCGATGTACTCATGACTTTACTCATATGTAAGTCACTGCCCATATGGCCTCTGCGCGAACCTTGCAACGAGTCGCTTATACTTGTTTTACGCAAGCTTCGGTCATAGTTTGCAACGAAGACCGGCCTAATCTGGTGGAGAGTTTTATAAGTCGACTCAAATCCAATTTTATGACAAGGGGCCAAAGATACAAGATTTTAATGGTTGCGCATTGTCCAGGTGATGCGTCTCGAATGCATTAAAGGTAATATGGTTTCAAAGCGCAAGAATCCGCTACCCCATGATTGGATATCTCCTCGGCCCACCTTCGTAGATGCGTATCACGGGCAGTAATGTGGGGGTTTGCTCGAGTTTTGCTACGTGGCATGCCGGACGTTACTTTCTTTCGCACTTGGGGCTTGGGAGCCTAGTTGGTCACCATTGGTGGAAATCGAAACGATGAGCCTTGTCAATAGCCAGGACCAAGTCAGGATCGATACAAAGACCCGCCACCACATTACGGAGCTTGGCATCGCTGGCAAGGTACAGCGTGGGGTACAAGAGTCGGTTGGTATTTACTATATCGAATACACAGACGGGGGAAGGCTGTGTGGGAGGATTCGGGTCCATGCCCCCTTTTTGGTCTCGGTAAGTGCTGATCATAGTCACTGTGGCTAGCGGCTGGACTCGGAATGCGGAAATGGGAGGTTCTATGTGCTTGCGGTCTTGGGTTATACTACCTTGTGAGAGGTACGGGTGTTAGTTCTGTATTTATATGAAGACCTCGTCACAAATTTCATTGGCTTTTGGGTTTTTTTTTTTTAATATGTAAAGTTTAGATGGACGGGTGCTTTTTTTGATGTCACGCACTCCTCCGAAGTCGCCCGTCCGAGTGGAGGCCGTCCGTCCGATCAACCAGCCAACAGCGTATTTGGCTTTCCCGAGCGTCCTTCCCATGTCCGCAAATCGTCCTCATCATCATTGAGTTACTGTAAGTGTGCTTACTGGACGACTCTCGTCCCTACACTATACACCCACCACCAACGCGCGTTAGTCGCAGCACCATGTCCCTCGTCGACACCCCACCCGACAGCACACCAGACCCCGTCTCATGCGATGATCCTCCGACTTGCAGACCCGCTCTCCCTCGCATCAAGTCATGTCTCAAAAACTCACCTTCTCACTCCGGCACCTCGACACCTCTGAGCGACGATGATGCCTCTCCGCCCCCCATAAAGAAACACGTTGCTTTCTGTGAGGAAGGAACCGAAGAGGTCCATGAGGCTGATGAGTGGGATAGGACGCCCGCTGAGATACAGCGTCTCACCTACGAGTAAGTGGGGTCACACGACACACCCCTCCCGTTCCGCTATTGACACTCCCCGATCGATTGGTAGCGACATTCTTAAGCTCAAAATGCTTCTCCGCGAGCTTCCGCGTGCAGAACAACCTGTTGATGTTCTCTCGTCCAAGCCATTCGCAAATGTCTTCCTTGCCAAGGTACCTATTCCACTCTTACCTCTCAATCCAACCGTCATCTCGTCAACCGGATATCTATCTTCGCCTCCATCTACACCACCCAATGTCGTATCCCCTCCAGCGACGCCTCCTCATACACGTGATTTTAACGTGTCCTCGTCATCGACGGTACTTGCACCTCATAATATCCCCGTGCCTCCCCCCCCAGTATCTGCGCAGCCCACATATACCCCCGCGTCTACTTCACCTCTTAAGTCCAACCTTCCACCTCGAAAACGATCATTTGCATTTGTACCACTCTTAGACGATTCGTCGCATGGGCTATCCATCAGTAGTACGCCGACGCCGACGCCTACGCCATATCCTATGTCTCCGGTCTCGTCTGCACGGGAATTACCCGCACACTCTGCTTCCACAGAACCCGATGGCATTATCGTCGACCCGGGCGACATCTCTGACTGTTCTGTTACGGAAGTGTCCACGCCCTCTCTTACAGCAGCTTCATTAGCCAGTAGCAGCCCTCCGGAATCTCCCAGTACAGATAATGCCGGCCATTTTGCCGACAACTCGGATGTTGGTTGTGCCGGCGAGAAGGACGGGCATTGTAAGTTCTACCCACGTTCACGTAATGTCATAATTGGACCATAGATTCGCTTGATAGTGTTGCGCCCGCCCGACAACCGCGAAAACAACGATGACGACGACGACGAAGCATTCTTACTCAACTTGGATGTTGATACTGACGTGGATCTTACGGGGTCTTACTTTCCTTCCGGGCGGTGGTGTCCTCTGCACTCAACACCACTCGTCTCCCGCATGCCTACTTCCTCCTTTCATGCTCGCCATCCACACCAATCCGGGTCGAATCGGATAAACGCTGGCATGTCTGGACGTATCGGAAGCGAGAACGACAGCAGCAGCAACACTAACGCAAATGCAAACAACAACGATGGCAATAGATGCGCGACGAGCGTGTCAAGGACAAGCTCGTCACCAACATCTGATTGCTTGGATCCACTTATCCATCTCCGCCTACGTGCTATTCCGTCGCCTGAGCTGGACGTGCCATCGCCACTTGAGTTACCTTCCGCGTCCGTTTCCGACGCCCAATCTGTATTTGGAAAGGGGCTGGGTTTTAAGCGCACAGAACACTCCCAGGGGAAAATGGTCCCGTTGCGACTAGTTCCCCTTGTTGAGCCTGTTGCTGTCGATGAAGAAAAGCGAGGGATACTGGTATTGTCGAGTGTGGACGAGCCAATTGGGACTCCGCCTTTCTTGTCTCATGCTTGAGCGTGTTGTTTGGGAATCGGGGTTCACACATTGAAACGGGGACTAGGGTGAAGGCGTGAAAGATTGAGGATGTGGTGAGAGCATATCGGAAGGGCAGTGGAGCGGGGTGAAGGGTTTGCTTCCCCCATGTCAAGTAGAATTGTTTTCTTCCATGGACTTCCGAGCTGTCTCTTTCTAAGCTCTCAGTCAAGCATGAGGCTTATCACCGCTAACTGCTAGTCGTGGTCCCCCTCGCGGATATTTAACCCGTTGCACCTCGCGTTCTGACGTACTTGTTCGGTGTCCTGCACAACACCTTACAGTCATGCTTCTCTTTCATCTTCAGCTTACATGTGGCTCTCGAGTTAGTCGCTGGCCATGAGCCTCTCCCTTGGCACTTCAATCAAACCATTTCCCCTCATCCATTTGTTTCTACCCCTTGATATAATTTTAAATCTCCCACCCATTGACTGTTGATCATTTTCACCTGTCTATATGTTCATTAGATTGCTTGCGACATATGCATACTGTTACATTATCTATTGTCACTGCTCTAGAGCTATGCTCAGATGACATCAACATTACCGTAATCTGCTGGCAGTTGTAGAAGTATGGGGTACTCATGGGTCTGATTACAGTGGTTTTCAAAAGTCTGGAAAATCTCCAAAAAAAAACTTGCTCTGTGGGGATTGCTGGGAAGGACCCCAAAAGCAACCCTAGACAAAATCTGTAATTAGTTGTACTTTTAATAATCTCCTTTCTGAAGTCAAGCTTGACTTCACAGACTGCCTGCCATATATGGAAAGGCAGTCTGCAGACTGCACTCCCATATATGGAAGGTGGTCTGCAGACTTTCCCACAGTCCACTCAATTTTCCCACAGACTCCCCAATAGTCTGCAGACTTTCTTGCAGTCCACCTTCCATATATGGCCAAGAGTCTGCAGACTTTCCCACAGTCCACCCAATTTTCCCACAGACTTTCTCACAGTCCACTACTTTTTCCCACAGTCCACTGAATTTTCCCAGACTTTCCCACAGACCAACTTTTTTTCCCACAGACAACTTTGAGTTTGCCCACTCCACACCACTGTCAAAAATAAGTGACTGGTTGCTTATTCTGAGAGGTGAGGGAACTAACAAGAGTAGACAATAGACACTAGTTGACTTGGAGTGTGGAGACTAGATGGAGACAACAAGGTGAAGTAGTTCACTACAGACTGGTAGTGAGTGACAGAAAATAGGTGACTGGTCACTTATTTCTGGGCAGAGCAGAACTAGCAAGTAACTAGTAAGTAGCAAGTAGTGAGTAGTGACTAGTGACTAGCAAGTAACAACTAGTTGGCACAAATGATTGATGAGTTGTGCTGGTAGTGAGCACTGACCACAAAATAGGCGACCAGTCACTTATTCTGAGCAGAGGAGTAGAAAGTAACTAGTGGCTAGCAATTAGTGAGTAGTGACTAGTTGGCGCAAATCATCGACAAGTTGTGCTGTGAGTGACCCCACTGCCAGAAAAAAAAAATACAACTTTGACCCCCCCAGAGATGAAGAGTCAGTGGACCCCCCCACAGTAACAGACATGACAGAGACAGCACCACTGCAGACACAGACACAGTGACACCAGACAAAAAAAAAAGAGAGACAGAGAGTGAAAGTGACCCCCCCAGACACAGACACAAAAGCAGCAGTGACAGAGACAGAGACAGCAAAGACAAGGTAACCCCCCCCCACACACACAGTGACAGACACAGACAGAAAGAAAAAAAATAGAGCAGAGAGTGACCCCCCCCAGACAGTGACAAACACAGACAGAGACACAGAGTCAACAATGACACCCCCCCCAGACACAGTGACAGAAACAGACACAGACACAGAAAAAGAAGCAGAGAGTGACCCCACCAGACAGTGACAAACACAGACACAGACAAAAAAAAGCAGAGAGTGACACCCCCACAGACACAGTGACAGAGAAGATTTGACAGTGATGACCCCCCACACACAGTGAAAGAGACAGCACAGACAGACACAGTAAACCCCCCAAACACAGTGACAAAAAACAGACACAGACCCCCCCACAGTGTCAGACACAGTGACACAGTGACAGAAACAGCAGAGGCAGACACAGCAGAGACATAGTGACCTAACACTCCCCTGGGGAATTTTAAAGAGATTTCTTAATTGGGTTCTGGTTAGGCCAGGTCAGAGTAGGTTATAGTCACATCAATGCCTGTGATCTGTGCATAATTCCCCATGTGCAGTATGTGCAGAACAAGGGTATCAGATACAATACCACTAGTAATGGTCATATATAATGTAAACATGGTGATGAAGTTATGGGATGTACCAGAATATGGCCATGAAATTGATTTACAAGTGTTTGGATTGTGCAAATGACCTCAGGTGCAGAATGTGCAACACAGAACACACTGAGGGAGCAGATAACAATGAAACCTATGGTGAACAAAGAGACATCCATTGTAAGCCATCCATCTGACATGGTGCAACAAATGATGGTTGAATTCATGACAGCTCCTGTGATTATATTCATGGTGGCTAAGCTGGCAGATGTATCTGATGCAATGTGATGATGACAGATGGAGAATGAGGCATCAACATGATTCAGCAGAAGTGGAATGGTGATAAATGGTGTGTTTCAATTTCACACAAAATGCAGTGTGAGTAAAATGCTGGGAATGGAGGTGCTGTACATAATTCCCAATGAGTAGAATGCTCAGACCAAGGCTTGATCAGCATCAGAACAGAGAAATGATATGCAGGATACTGATGTAGCATGAAGATGACCATGTATGTCCACAAACCATGAAAATTCCACCAAGTGCAGAATGTACAGGATAATATAGGGAGTGGATTCCCAATCAAACCAAGTCCATGTCTGGAGTGAAGAAAAGGTAGTGCAGGAAGGGGCATTTGTATATCGTATCATCAACCATGGGCACATATAGGAATATAGTAGATGAAGGATGGATGAAGATGCTGTATTACTGCTATTGAGTATGAAAATGGCATGAAGTGGAGATTGTGCAACTCACAGAGCAAGTGGATCTCCATCTCATTCTCATCAGCACAGTGAAATCCATAGCAAACCATAAAGCATACATTGCAGGTGGTGTGGCTGCATGGGGCAGCGATTGAAATGTGATGGACAAGATGTGGAGGGGCAGGTGCATGTGAATGAGAGAGTAGGAGACAAGTGACACTGCATCAAAGGCCAGATGACAGAATACAAACAGTTATTTTGCACATAATGCACCATGTGCAGGATGTGCAGAACAGGGACATTGGGTTATGATGGCACCAACCAAGGGTATAGATAGATAGAAGCTGATGGTAATTTTAAGGGATGTAGTTGAACAAGGGGACATGTGGCTGATATTGATCACACAAATGGCTTCAGGTGCAGAATGCACACCTGACAGAGTGACTGGATCACTGTGATTGTCTGACATGAGCAAGGTGACATTGAGAGTAATGCATCTTGAAGGAGGTAATCATGATGGATACCTGCCCTGGTTAATGCATGGTGAATGTATGTGATGCATCCCAAGAGAGAGATGAGACTCAGATGACCCCACCATGAATTATGTAGGAGAAGTGATTGGTAATGGAGTGTTTCAAGGTGGTCCATGTGATGGGCATGGAGTGAAAGTAGAGAAAGAAAGTGAGTGGAAAGTGTGGATGGGACAAAGAGAATGAGAGTGATACCAAATGAGAGAGAGTATGTGGTAGACCTAAATGAAGGATGTCTTGGAGCTCATGTGGAGTCCCCCTGTGATGGGTGACAGGGTTGGGGGACATAAAACCAAACAAACATTTGAATAAGGGTTGTGTTGATTGTGGTGGTTTCATGGGTATTGGAAACAGCAATGAAAGCATGGAATGTGAATTGATGGGATCAAACAGAGACATGACAATGTGAATGATGCAAGTGCATGGCACCAAGAGGTTCCCTCATATACAAGCCATATATCTGATGGTACCTGTCCAACAATATAGTACATCTGCATGGAGTTGTGTATCACACAAAATGGCAGATGAGTGGAATGTGTGATCTGGACATATTATGTAGAGGCATTAAGTAGGGATGATGAAGCCATTCCCTGTTGATGCAGACCATTGCTCTGGATATGGTGAGGAATATTGCACAAATGGATATCCAAGTGAAATGCATTGTTTGAACCATACACATTGTATAACCTAACCCATCCATAACCATCCATGAACTTCAATAAAGTGGAATGTCCAGTGATGAAGAGTGATAGGAAAGGTGACAGTGTAAGAGGACTGTGATTGATACATATCGAGATGAGAAGAGAATGATAATATGTGTCATATACTGCAGGCATATAGATATACATATAAGACGAGAAGAGAAGGATAATATATGTGTCAGTAAACACTGCAGGCATATAAGAACAAGCATGACATGACAGTAGTCATGGTCACATATCTCAGTCAGACAACACCAGTGAGGTAGTATTATTTATTGGTACATCGAACATTATCTTATTACAGATTGGATTTGACCACTATGTTGATCACCAGAGACAGTGGTATGTCATTGAATAGAGATATAAGTGTGACATGACATTAGTCAAGGTCATATATCTCATCAGACAACACAAGTAAGGTGAGCATTATTGGTTGGTATGTCAAACATTATCTTATTACAGAGTTGATCACCAGAGACAGTGGTACATCATTGAATAGAGATATAAGTGTGACATGACAGTAGTCAAGGTGATATATCTCAGCCAGATGACACAAGTAAGGTGAGCATTATTGGTTGGTATGTTGAACACTACCTTACTACAGACAGGATTTGACCACTGTGTTGATCACCAGAGACAGTGGTACATCAAATACAGATATAAGGTAAGTTATGGTATGTGTCAGAATGGATGGTGAGTTCACCATTGAAGTATGTGATGTGGAAGATGTCATGCTAGTCAAACCATACCTGAACCAACTGAATTATTCAATTCAATTGTGGCAAGTTTTAAGGAGGTTGATAATAAATTTTCATTGCCATCCACACCCACACCATACACTAGGAATAATACTTTGCAGCATCGACGAATTCCATGGAAGGCAACAATGATGAGATGTGGTTCTTGTGAGTGATTTTCTGACATGGAAGGGTGATTATTCTGATGAAGGTGATGACCATGAAGGGATGATGACTACCTTGTAGAGGATGAGGAGCAGCTTGTGGACGAGGGGGAACATGACATTCCATTCAACATTGCTGATGTTCCACAGCAGCTGGTGACAGCAGATGCTCATGCTCAAAGGGATGTACATCTTGGGCTGTATGAGCAGCAGCCAGCAAGTGGACAAGACCATGTGACAAAGTTCAAGGCAAGTGGGGTGAAGGGGATGCGGATGAGCATGTTGCAGTTGATGCATGACAACAAACAAGCAATGGCAGCTGTAGGGCTTCTGAGGCAGCAGCATTGGATAATGATGGATGGTGAGTATACAGTGGACATGAATGGGGCTAACATGGTTGCATGTGTGGGTCCACACTACCTGGACTATGTTCTCTACATAGGGTCTAGGCGAGGAATGGATGCAGCGATTCCACGATTGGAGGTAGACCACCACTGGAATGTGAAACTACAGCTGAACCTGTCAACATGACTGTGGCCAGACACACAAATGTGAGTGCTTCCATTCAACCCTCAAGGATGGATGATGGCACTGGGGATGTGTATGGATGAGCAGCTATGGCTAGCGATGGTGCCAAACATGTACTTCGAGGAGGGATATGGAGAGAATAGGGAAGAGGTCATTCCAGTGTTGGAATCGAAGATGATGGCGCTGTCTACAGAGCATTGGTATATGATGATCATGTTCATCGCACATGTGCTGGACTTGATGTGACATGAAGACATCCACTGCATGGTGGAGTATCCAGAACTGCTGACGTTGGAGTTGATCAAGGCATCGACAGAAGTTCTGTGAGTAGTACCCTAACCCTCATAAATGATTGCAGAGATGGTGTGCATATAGGGAAGGAGGAGATTTGTGCACCATATTGGTTGAGCCACATGTCTGGAATACACCATGTGATGACGGTGTTGAATATGATCATGCTGCGCATTTCCCTGGACATGCCATTTGTGCGATGGAGAGCAACTAGTCTTGCTATCATGTGAACCACATCCATGTTGCAATTGCTGATGAGATATCTATTACAGAGGTCGCTTTGATGAATGGCATCGGAACATCAAGCTAAGGCTGAATGACATGAAGGCATTCCACCAACATTTCATCAACAGCTGGGCAGAATGGGTGAGGAAGGCACCAGCATCATGGAAGCGAGATGGGTTCCTGATGGAGAACATGCCTGTGGGAGTCTGCCTGCAGTATGGGCAAAACCAACTGATCATGGTGTCTCAAGCACTAGAGGAGGAGAGGACGAACTGGAGCAGGGATCGAAATTTCAGGTACATCCAACAGATATCATTCTCCCTTGCAACCCATATCAGGTGAGAGAGGATGTGGCATGACATGTGGAATATGACTGATAAGAAGGTGGGCATGGCAGTTATTTGGACATGCAGAGGTGGCACAACATGTCTTTGGAGAGGATCACGCGGAACCATGGAGAGGTATATGACAAACCTGACCATGACCCATCAAGAGTAGCAGTGGACCTGAGGGAGCTAGACCTTTTGGACGATGATGGGTATGAGATCAATGTGTACAACAAGGCAGGCTGGCAAGTACTGAGGCAGGTTCCTAAGGAATCACAATCGTGTGGGGCACTGCTGGACTTGGACAAAGTGCATGAGCTGTTCCAGGGGAGGGATGAGGTGCATGGAGAGATGATGAATGAGGTTGAGTTCTGGGTGTATCTCTTGAAATATATCTGTAGGCTACCTCAGTAGACTGTGAGCTACTGAGTAGAGTACTGTACCTGTAGGCTACTACAGGATGTCAGTAAGTAATATACTGTGAAATATATGAGTGCTTACCCTCAGTAGACTGTGAGCTACTGAGGGAACTCTATGAAATGTACTGCTAAGTCTGCTCTAAGGTGATTATGTAAGCACCCAAACATCGCACCTAGGACCTGCAATACAGGGGAGATTTATATGCTCCAACAGTATCCACTGGCATTCACATGGAAGTATGGGAATGTGAAGGCACATGGGATCATACTGAACATGGCTGGATGCATTGGAAAATTGAATGAGTCGATCTTCAGAGGAGGGATGGAAGATGATGACATGGACATTGACAAAGGTGGAGAGGACAGAGTGTGGCTGGCAAGGCAAAACCTGGCAATCTGTGGAATAGCATCGCAGATATACAGTGACTCCAAAAACCCTTTCCATGTTTGCCCTATTTTCAGTGCATGCAGTGTACTGCTAGACACATGGAGAATCACACTAAGCTTTGGTGGAGTCATAAATAGTACATAGTCCTGGCTGCAATTTGGCTCCTAGGTCATGTGATTTCATTCACATGGTCCAGAGATATGGCCATTTTAAAACAGCATGTCCATGGAAAGGGTTTTTTCACTTTTGAATTGGTAACTAAGATCTTATTCAAAACATCCAATAATTGCTATTGTTTGGTGATACAAACAAAGATACATGTGTAAACAATATGTCTGAGTTTAAAAAAATTCAAATACCTCTTTGTTCCCAACTACCATTATGGTCAGACCCCTTTCTCTTACTCAGCAAAGCACCATTCTCTCTTTGCTTGACTCTGGCCATTCTGGTAAAGCTATTGCCAAGCAAATTGGTGTCAGCCCCTCTACTGTATCCAAACTTCATTCTAAGAGGTGTTCTAGCCTTCCTAAGGCCCTTGGAGGCCATCCTTCTAAGCTTTCCCCTGCCAATATTTGCCATGCTCAACATCTTATTACCTCTGGCAATGCTGAAAATGCAGTTCAAGTCACCAAAGCCCTTGGAAATATCATCAACCAGCCTCTCTCTGCTAATACTGTTCATCATCACTTGAAAAAATCTGGTATGAAGTCTGTAGTCAAGACCAAACGTCCTATTCTCTCAGCCAGACATCGCAAGGCTTGCTTGGACTTTGCTTATACCCACAAGGACTGGACTATAGAGGACTGGAAGAGGGTTGTATGGTCTGATGAGACCAAGATTAATCACCTAGGGTCAGATGGATGCAAGTGGGCTTGGAAAAAGGCTGGGGAGGGACTTAATGATAGGCTGGTACAAGGAACTCTCAAGTTTGGAGGGGGTTCCTTGATGATGTGGGGGTGTATGACTTGGGATGGTGTTGGCTATGCTACAAAGATTGATGGTAGGATGGATGGGGACCTTTACCTTCAGATTTTGAAGGATGAGCTTCAACAAACATTGGAGCATTATGGTCTCAATCCATCTGATACAATCTTTCAGCAAGACAATGATCCCAAGCATACTTGCAAAAAGGTTAGAGATTGTCTAGAAGAGCAGGAGTTTTGGACCATGGTATGGCCTGCACAGTCTCCTGACCTCAATCCCATTGAACATCTCTGGGGTTGCCTGAAAAGAAGGCTTGCAGGGTATGAAACCCCCCCTAATGGGATTCATGAGCTATGGGAGAGAGTTCAGGTGGAGTGGGAGGGGATTTCAGTGGAGGAGTGTCAGAAACTAATTGAAAGAATGCCTAGAAGGGTTGAGGCAGTGCTTAGAGCAAAAGGTGGATATACCAAGTACTGATAATATGCAAATACCCTTGTAAATTCAAAAGTGAAAAAAACCCTTTCCATGGACATGCTGTTTTAAAATGTCCATATCTCTGGACTGTGTGAATGAAATCACATGACCTAGGAGCCAAATTGCAGCCAATACTATGTACTATTTATGACTCCACCAAAGCTTAGTGTGATTCTCCATATGTCTGGCAGTACACTGCATGCACTGAAAATAGGGCAAACATGGAAAGGGTTTTCGGAGTCACTGTATAACTCATTGTTGCATCGGGTGCGAAATGAAGCAAAGTTCCATTTGGTTCAGCTTGGGATGATCATGAGTGCATTCACTGGGGTGGGGATTGAGATGGCTGGTGGACAGTGTCGGTGGGAGAAGCAGATGGAATTCTGCAATGGGGGGTTGCCACATGAATGATACAGTCAGAAGGTGACAGGGGATGGGCAGCTGCAGGACCTATGATTCGAAAACATGTATACAGTGGAACTGACACAGATTCAAGAAGAGTTACAGAATGGGCAGTAAGGAAAAGAGGATGGATATGTGGTGGATGGCATGGTTGACTGATACCTTATACTTGCAGGTCAATCTATGAGGAGATCATATGTCTGCTTCTGAAGGCATGGAGCCACCCACAAGTGTTGGGACCTATCAAGGACAGCTTGAAATTGTTCAAGCCTGATGTAAGTGATGGGGAGTGGTACAAGGGATGAGGCCCAGTGAGAAATCGCTATATGTGGAACGATGTAGTTGTAGTTAGATGTAGGCCATAGATGTACACTGTTTCACATATGAAATGTACGCATTGTAGGGAGGGAAGTCTCCCTACTAGGTATTTTATTTTATTTCACTGTTTTTACTTTACAGATCTGCTCTGTTCTTATTTCCTTATCTTTTTACTTAGTGTTTGGACGCATTGTTGGCTTATGTAAGCCAACAACTACTTACAGTACATTGTACTTACTTAAAAAAGAAGAGCCGCATTACCAGAGACGAGCAGACGGAAATAGGGACGCAGAACCTCGGGAGAATATTTCTCCAAGATCAGACACTCGTTAGACGAATCTCAGCACTCTTTTGGACTTTTAGGGCGCGTTTTCATTGTTTTCACCACTCTTTGACACTCTACCAGGCATCTCTAGCCTCCTGGGTCGAACTAGGACCCTCTTCCAACAGGAGCCTCTTTTAGTCTCCTCCCACTGTCCTTTCTCATCCATCTTTACATATGGAGCCCACAGCGAGGGGGCTGTTTTGCTTGGTAACCCCACTTCTCCCCCTACCTCCGAGCTTGTACACGCGATATCTCGAGACCCGACGCGCCGGACCTCTCGCTTTTCCGGATCCTCATTCTACTCGACGAGACCTTTCGAACGAGGTCTTTTTCGTTGTGTCCGCTTCAGCGGTTCTGGAGATATTCCAGTTTTTGTGGAGTAAGGCTTTGTAGGACAGATTTTGGCATAACTCGGGATTCGGTGCGCCAATCCTCTCGTTTCTTTGATCTCCCAGCGCCTCTAGACGCCCTCTACGACGTCCCGGAGTTTGGTAGCCCTCCGCCCAGCAGTTCCTTGCCAACGCACTGCTGTCCTCCCACCCTTCGAGCTGCACACGCGTTTTCTCGTGACCTGACGCGCCGTACCTCTCGCAAATTGCAGGCCTAGTAGTAGTCAACGAGACCTTTCGAACGGTTCCATTTTCGTCGCGTCCGCATCAGTACTTCCAGAGATATCGCGCTTTTTGTGCGAAAAGGCACTCTCAGACCGTTTCGTGAATATCTCAGGATTGGGTGCGCGGTTTTTCGTATTTCCTCGTTCTCCCAACTCCTCTAGGTCCCTGCTACCACCTCCCAAGGTTTTGTAGCGTTGCGCCCAGCAGTTCTTTGCCCAGCGCATTGCCGTCCTCCTCCCTGCCACAGCCTAGCTCCCTGGCACTCTCCCTCGCGTTTTAGCTCCCTCTCGAGTTGTAGGGAACTTCTCCCCACCGTCTTAGAGTCAGTAGGAAGCCCCTTCGAGACCCCATCAGCCGCTTCGAGACCACAGACACTTCGACGCTCCCAGACGCATCCCAGCCCCTTCGAGACACATTCGTGACGTAGACGCTTCGTTTAGACGCACCCACTCTGTTCGTAACGTATTCCAGACGTATACCATCGTTTCTTGTGTGTTTTGCAGTCGAGCGAGGCTGCATATCTGAGAGTCAAGCTTCGAGTTGCACGCGGCGACTAAATTCAGTTTTTGGTGGTCGAAACCACTTCGTGACGTGTAAACAAGTCCCCTACACCCTCCCCGCTCGTTTCATGTACAAGAACTCTCCCCCACCTTCCCCCATAGACATTCGAGGTCGCATCGAGACGACCCCACCCCCTTCGTTTTATCTCTCGAGACTAACTGCAGACACTCGAGGCTCGTGTCTACCCTCGTAACCGTTGTTGATTATCAACTACGACGTGATATATATTCATTTGAGCCTCATATATACTATTCGTGATGGAAGAGGCATGCAGACCAGCTCGAGCCCCACTGGTGTCGCACCCAGAGTTCTCGGGGCAGGCGCAGGACCTGCCAACTTACCTTGAGGAGGTTGCGGAGCATGGTAAGGCCCAGGGGGCAACAGATACTTTGTCGCTCATCCAGTTTGCTATCGACGGAGCACCACCCCGCATGGGAAGGCTCTGGAGCCACCTTGTGGCCAGTGCACCAATTCTCGAGCGATGGGAGAATTTCAAGGCCCTCATAACTCTCCAGTACCCTGAGATTGAGCCAGTCGAGGACGTCCTTGAGTGCTTTGAGGAGTTCTATGCTTTCCTCGAGGGGACTTGTCGCAGCGAG